>MCJB01052952.1:105076-156717 GCA_002018475.1 Nicotiana obtusifolia
GGGGGGGGGGGGGTGTTTGGACCAATAGGTGAACAGAGGGTAATCTTAGGCCATTTACCAAGCGATAGGAGTAATTATGACCCTTTTTGTTTTTTATTTAACGAAATAGAAAGAACAAATAATCATTTACTTTATTTTTTGTTTCCGATAGCCAAGAGTCTATCGGAAACAACCTTTCTACCTTCATAAGGTAGGGGTAAGGTATGCGTACACACTACCCTCCCCAAATCCTACTTGTGGGATTACACTAGGTTTATTGTTGTTTTCACAAGCTACAGGTTTGTTGATGTTGTATTTGAGAGTGACCAAACTCTTTCAGTAGCGTAAAAACAAAAGGACAACAGGCAAATGAAAAAAACGTGTACTGTAATGTAGGTGGTCAAGGGGTAGCCTGGTTAACTTGGATCCCTCCGGACCTTCACTTGTAAACCTTTGATCTTATACCTTGTTTGATTCTCAGCCTGCAAGAAGCTTCTATCCAGCACCTTCTATCTACCAAACAAAAGTTCCATTGAAATTAGTGTCTTTACTCTGTCCTTGTTACATGAGAGGCTTCCATTTAAAATAACAGAGTACTTGGTCCTCGTTATATGAGAGGCTTAGTACGACTACCTGCTTACTCTTTGTTTGGTTAATCTAGCCATAAATGATGCTGAAACCCAAGATCAAGTCTTAAAACCCCCAAAACGAGTATAGTGAGTTCAAGAACACAAGAACACAAGAACAAGAATAAAATCAAGAACTAGACCAAGGAGGCAATAAAGGGTAGGAATTGTACATAAATCGAAGTACATGAAACTTGGACCCTTCCCTGAACAAGAAAACACTGATTAGATCATGAGTTTGGAAAGAAACGAATAACTGGTTAGTCACACAGAATGTAGATTAAACCCTAAGTGTAGAATTAAGAATTCAAAACAATTAACTTTATCTAACTATTAACAAATACAACAACAAGGAAAAAATGAATTTGGTTGGAACTTGCAAGTTCCAAAAACTCGAGAAAATAGTCCTTTTAAAGAGAATAGCAATTTGAACGATATTTACACCTAAGTAAGTGTATTTATACTAGAAAATGAACTCCAAGGTCTTTTCGAATCAGCGTTTGGTAACTGAGAAATCCGCGAGGGCCTATGATACACGGTCCGAAATTCAGTGGATAATGGGCTCGTCTTCTACCTTTCCCACCTAAAATATAAAGTAATTGAGAAATCCGCGAGGGCTTATGAACTGTGTATTTATACTAGAAAATGAACTCCAAGGTCTTTTCGAATCAGCCTTTGGTAACTGAGAAATCCGCAAGGGCCTATGATACATGGTCCGAAATTCAGTGGATAATGGGCTCGTCTTCTACCTTTCCCACGTAAAAATAGCATGGGCTGGCTAGTGTTCGGACTGTAATTGAAAAATAACAGTGTGTACAAAGTAATTGAAAAATAGCCAGTATTTAATACAGAAATACAATCTAGACCAAAATACCCTTAGCTGAAACACATAAACAATCCAGCTTAATATGTGTTTGAAACTTTTACAAGTGAATCTCCAGCATATCATGATGGTGTAGAAAACTCTGCAATTGTGAAATTCCAGCACAATATGTTGGAGTTTAGAACTTTATAAGTGAAAATCTCACTATATTATACTAGATATGAGTTTAAGAGAATTTTAAAAGAAATGCCAAAAATATTTCATTAAAAGCCCCCATCTGGTGTTAGTTAAAATAGGTCTTTGAAGGCCAAGGTATCATTTGCAAGACTATAAGTTTATTACTAGAAATAATTTTGGTGCAACACTCTGATGTCGAAGGTGATTAAAGTTGCGGCTAACTTCGCCGGTGATGGTAGTAGCGATGATTGCTGATGAAGTTATCAAATTCATCATATGAAAAAGTTTATCTTTTAGTGGAGTAGCCTGACGAAATTATAATCGAAACATCGGGTAATGGTTAAATTCCTTGTAAATGGATAGAATAAGATCTTAACCCAGAAGTGTAAGATATTGCTTCGTCACCAAATATTCATGCTGGACTCAAAAACAACATTAAATTGAGTGAAGTTAAGTTGTGTTGCTAGAGAATTTTTCTCTCAGATCCGTGTGTAATCGGAGTCCAGTACAAGTACTCTTCTCATCTTCACCATTTCCTCTTCATTCTTTGTTCAACTCCAGGATATTGTTCTGGAGTTTTAAGTAGTATAAGTTGAACTCCAGGACAATATCACGGAGTTTTACTTGTAGAAATTATTAATTTCTAGTATGATATCTTGGAGTTTCAGACTTTTATAAGTGGTGAAACTCCAAGATAATATCATGGAATTTGAAAGAGTGAAAAAGATGAATCCACATCTCTGGGCTATTTAAGTCGGGGTATTTTTTTTCAGATTTTATTTTTGTATTAAAAACGGCTATTTTTCAATTACAGGTAAAAAATAGTTATTTTTGAATTTCCCATCTTAAATACCATGTCTAAGCCCATAATTAAGCTAATAAAGACCTCAAAGATATTTAATAAAGACTATTTAACATGTGACAAGCATGTGCATGTGTCACTTGTAATTATAAGTTTATAGGGTTTAACTAATATAACTTGACTCAATTTAACTCAAGTCAGCAAGTATTGGACATTTCTTGTGCACAAGCGTAAAGCAAATTGATCAATCTTAAGTCGTCTTCCAAAAGGAATTTTTTGACCTCTCCATTCATGGATTCTTATATAATGATAACAAAGAAATTATTGGCTTCTTGATCTTCTTGGCTCTAGCTTTTAACTATTGCCATAAAAGCCGAGCCACTCACCAATAGCCACACCCGTCTCATCATCGACTTCTACTGTTCTACGCACCTAGAACGCACTTTAAAACCTAGAAAAACAATTCAATCCAAAGAAAATGAGCACTTTTTATGATTCACATACAACTTTTCTACTTTGAGTGATTCCAAAAACATTTCTCAAATGTATCTAAGTGCTGATCTTATGATTGGCTATACATAATTATATCATCGAACTAAACTACCACAAACTTGCTAATGAAAGCACGTAAAACATGGTTCATGAGCCACACCAAGGGTGTGACCTAGTGGTTAATGAAGTGGGTACAAACATTGAAGACTTGAGAGTTCACATCCTTATAGAGACAAAAAATAATGGGTTATTTCTTCCCATTTGCTAAATCCTTGATAGGATGAGGTTGAGTTATCCTATACCTGAGTTGTTGGGAGATAGTGAGTATTTGGTGGAATAGTCGAAGTGTGCAACAAGTTTGCTCGGATACTACCGTTATTAAAAAAAATGGTACATACGCTTCAGAGAGTTGCTCGGGACGTTGGTATACTCGAAGAGCATGTCTATCTTCTCATAAAAGACCAACTTTAATCCTAAAGGCGGTCTTCCATTCATCTCTATTCTCATCCGGATTTTTCGGTATCCACTTTCCAAGAAAATTTTGATAAAGAATTTTGATTCACTTAACTCATCTAGCAAATCATCGAGTGGAGGATAAGTTGTCGATATTTTACCACTATCTTGTTGACTGTATGAAAATCAACACACATCCGTCATGATCCATTCCTTTTTGGGGCCTAGGCTCATTGAATCTACAGATTTTCTCATACTTTCACGAACATGGACATTCTTCCTTCCTAACATGAATCACACTAGATGTTAAGTTTCCTTATAAAGATCAAAAAATCGATTAGCAATATGAAGCTAATCAATCTAAATCTCAAGAGATATTTAGTATTTTTGATAGAGATCAAGGAAAAAAAAAATATAAAATTGCAACATCAACAAGAGCAATTCAAGATTAAAACAAACTTTTTTTTCATCTTTCTCGATGCTTCCTAGATTTCCCCCCCATGTTTTTGGCCTTTTCTTTAGTCAAAAGGTGATACGGGAGGAATACTCCAGCCTTGCTCTGATACCAATAATGTTGAAACCTAAGGTCAAGTCTTGAAACCCCAAAATCAAGTAGAGTCGGTTCAAGAACACACGAATAAGGAAGCAATTAAGGGTAGGAGTTGAACACACATCCAAGTATTTGAAACTTATTTGACCTTTTCCCAAATAAGAAAAACACATTAAATCTAATGTTTGGAAAGAACGAAACAAGATGATAGCATTTTAGACCTCCAAGATGTTTGATAGAAATTTTAGTTATACTCATAGAATTAGGCTGACAGAGGTAAAGAGTGCCATGAAAAATTTGAAGATTCGAAAAGCTTGTGGCCCAGATAGTATCCTTATAGAGGTTTGGAAGTGTCTTGGAGAGGTTGGAGTAGTGTAGCTCACCAAGTTATTTAATGCTATACTAGGAAGTGGTACGATGCCTGAAGAGTTGAGGAAGAGCATCTTGGTTCCAATATATAAGAACATAGGATATATTCAAAGTTGTGCGAACTATCGTGGCATTAAAGTCATGAATCATAGATCTACAGTTGAGGCTATATTCTTGATAAGATGTTTGATCGAAATTTATCGCGAAAGGACGTAAGATCTACATATGATGTTCATTGATCTAGAAAAAGCATATGATAGAGTACCACAGAAGGTGGTTGATGGAGAAGAAAGGAATTCATATCAAATATATAAATGTCTATAAAAGTCCTATGTGATAAAAATGTGTCATAGAGACTTGTAAGTTCTATAGAACGGTTGTTAGACCAGCTATGCTGTACGGAGCCGAGTGTTGGCCAATCAAGAATTCACATGCTCGGAACATGAATGTAGCGAAAATGAGGATGCGTAGATGGATGTGTGGGTATACTAAGAGAGATAAGATCAGGAACGAAGGTATACGGGGCAAGGTGGAAGTGGCCTTAGTGGTGGACAAAATATGGGGCAAGGCTGCGATGATTCGGGCTTGTGAAAAGAGGAGCACAAATGCTCCAGTGAGGATGTGAGAGAGGCTGGCAGTGATATACGGAAGGAGTGGTAGAGGTAGACCGAGGAAGAATTGGAGAGAGGTGATTAGGCATGACATGACCCATCTTCAGCTCACCAAGGACATGACTCTATATAGGAAAACATGGAGACTGGGGATTAGGGTAGATGGTTAGTAGGTAGTCGAGCGTTTATTAGCGATATCGTTATTTGCTCCATCTTGTGCGAGAGAACTTGGTTATAGTTTAGAGCACCTTATTTGCTTAATCTTTTGCTTCTATGTTGCTTGGACTCTCCGAAAATGCTATCGGGTGCGTATTGGATCCTCCAAAAATACACTACTTTTGGAGGATCCGACACGGGTGCGGCAACATTTTGGAGAGTCCGTTTGCTTTTCAGTATCCTTATTATTATCCTATTATTGTTTTATTCTTTAAATTTGTTACTGTTTTTTTTTTTATTTGGGTATCTTTACTACTTTTGCCGGCAGTACTTTTCCTTTTCTTTTTCACCATTACTTTTTACTCGTATTTTTTTTAAAACCAGTTTTGGAAACGCTTTTCTTGAGCAGAGGGTCTACCGAAAATAGCCTTTCTACCTCTCACAAGGTAAGGGTAAGGTTTGCGTACACCCTATCCTCCCAGACCATTCTCGTGGGATTTCACCGGGTTTATTGTTGTTGTATATAATTGTCATAAAAGACATGTATGAAGGAGTTGTCACTAGCGTGATAACTCCTTCCTCCCCAAACCATACTCGTGGAATTTCACTGGGTTTATTGTTGTATATAATTGTCATAAAAGACATGTATGAAGGAGTTGCCGCTAGCATGATAACAGTAGTAGGAGATGCAGAGGAATTTCTCGTAATCGTGGGTTTACATCTAGATTCTGCATTCAACCCCTACTTATCTACCCTAGTTATAAATGAGCTAACCAACGCACTACAAATAAGGTCCACTGGCATATGCTATTCGCAGATGATATTGTGCTAATTCACGAAACTAGTAAGGGTGTCAACCAAAAGCTTGAGAGTTAGTGTTTTAGGATAAGTAGAAGTAAGACTGAGTACATGCACTGCAAGTTTTGTTAGCATGAGAAGAGCGAAGTTGAGGTGAGATTAGATGGATTGCAGTGACAAAATGAAAGCAATTTAGATATCTAGGCTCGTTGTTTCAAGAGAATGGAATGATCGATGAAGATGTTACTCATAGGATTGAAACCGGATGGTTGAAATGGAATAGTGCTACCGAGTGTTATGTGATAGAAGGATGACTACCAAAATGAAAGATAAGTATTATAGACAAACTATAAGACCTGTTATGTTTATATAGTAGTGAATGTGGGGCTGCTAAAATCCAACATATTCACAAGATGAGTGTTGCAGAAATGCAGATGTTAAGATGGATGTGCGGTGACCCAAGATTAGATAACATTAATGTGAGAATATACGGGAGAAAAATCTATTTTTTAACAATGATACAATGAGCCCAATATATAATATATATTATATTCCTACAACATATGGAACTAGGACATATTCTACTCCTACTACATATAGAACTAGGATTATTTACATATAACCAACACTCCCCCTCAAGTCGGTGCATATAAATCATATGTACCGAGCTTGTTACATATCTAACGAATACGAGGACCAGTGAGGGACTTGGTGAAAATATCTGCAAGCTGATCATTCGACTTCATTATGAGTCATGCCAAACTGTTGGATAACTTTGTTGAACTTACCACATCATACTCGAGGAGACTGCTGTAGACCATAAAGTGACCGGCGCAGGCGACATACAAGGCCCTTGAGCAACAAAACCAGGTGGTTGCTGATAAACAGAAGTTGGCGGAAAAGTCATCGGAGAAATTTGAAAATAGTGAGACTAAGTTGAATTTCACACTACAAAATACGTTCTAAAACATCACTAAAAAACAGAAACTCTTTTGGAAATTATTGTTCACGCCAGAAAAAATAAAAGTTGTCAGAGTTTGACCTAATTTATATAGGTAGGCTCGGAATCACTGGACAAGTACTTATCCTAAAGAAGTTTTGTCAAAAGTGGCTGGAATGGTTCACACGCGCCGGAAAAGTTACTGTAGCTCGCCGGAAAATTCTAAACTTCTCGGAATCTGTAGGAAATTATACTGGTGTACTCGGAATCACCGGACGAAACAATTGTCCTAAACAAATTTTTGAAAATTTTGGTTGGAAAGTGCTCTACCCGCCAGCTCGTGTGTCAAACGCGCTCGCCGGAACCCTAGTTCTGGTGGCGTGTGGAGGCACATCAGGGACTTTCTGCCGGAGCGATTGACTGGGGTTTTATTGTCAGACTTTTCCGAACAAGATGGTATTGGTTGTGTTGGGCAAGGGCAGCCTAGTGCACTAAGCTCCAGCTACGCACGGGGTCCGGGAAAGAGATAACGCAAATCAAACTTGAGTCGTCAACCGGATAGACGCACGGTGACTGGCTTTTCTATTTCGATGCGATTAGGATTTCTGGAGTTTGGTCGCACAAGGGTTTCAGAACTGATGGTGGTACTGATATATGCACAATACCACTGTATCAGTGATGAACCCCATGAAAAAGACGAAGTTGTCGGAAAATTGCATGACGACGAGATCTTTCTTCGCGGATGTCGCCGGAGTAATGCGCATCAATATTTTTCTCACTGAAGCTCTGATACCATGTGAGAATGCACGGGAGAAAAATCTATTTTATTAACAATGATACAATAAGCCCAATATATAATATATTCTATTCCTAATACATATGGGACAAGGACATAATCTACTCCTACTACACATGGGACTAGGACATAATCTACTCCTACTACACATGGGACTTGGATTATTTACATGTAACTATCTAACAATTAAAAATGACCACACTAGCTAGAAGGAGCAAGTAGCATACATTGAGGATAAAATGAAAGAAGGTCGCTTAAGATGGTTTGGTCATATCCATGCATCGATCAGTAAGTGTGAAACTATTGTCAGGGAAGGTGTTAAGAGGGTTCGGGGTAGATCTAAAATCGCATGGAAGAAAGTTGTCTCTAAAGACCTACAAATCCTCGGAATCATGTAGACTTAGCTAAAGATAAAGCACAATGAAAGAGAAAGATCCATATAGCTGATACCTACCGGTTGGGAATAAGTTTTAACTTGATAGAAAACTTCTATTATTATCATTATTAAATTATTACTATTTTATAAATATATATATAATCACACTTTTTTAATTTTTATTTTTAGTTTTATTTTTATTTTATTTTGGTAATGATGATGATATGAGTTGAGCTTAAAAGAGGGTTCTTATCTCCGACCCCGACTTGTTTGGACTGAGGCGTAGTTGTTATTATTGTTTGGAAAAACGAACTTAAATCTATCACAAACACAAAGATTAAACCCAAAGTTTGGAATCAAGGAATCAAAAAAAAAAAAAAAAGAAAAAAAAACTTAACCTATCAAATAGTAAGCATGACAAGGAAACACACCTTGATGAATTCGGCTGCAAGTTCAAAGAAGAATTCCAGGAAAATATTACTTATATAGAATAGCAATCTATTGCTAATGATGTTAAGCTAAAAGTTTTTTTTCTTTTCCTCACATAAGGAAGAGTATTTGTGCTAGAAAAGTAATTCTTAACGCCGTCCCATATTGGCCCACCCGCTCTGGCCCATTATTAAGCTAATAATAAAGACCTAAAGATCCACTTGTATAGACTAATTAATTAACACGTGGCAAGCATATCTCACTTATTTTTATAAGTTCCTAACTTCCTATGAATTTTAACTAATAGAATGTATCCCGATTCAGCTCAGATCAGCAAGTGATGGGCGTGTTCTGCTGACAAGCCAAAGCGATTGACCAATCTAGAATCTTCTTACACGTCTCCTTCCTTGAAGCCCATATCTAGTTCAAGGAATTTCTTGACCAATGCATTCATGGCCTTTTGGATCTTCTTGGCTCTAGCTCTTGTAATTGGCCCACTTGGCACATGGATCTCTTTGCTTGCAACTTGATCTAGCTGGCTCATGTCAATCAAATAGTGGGGTTGTGGATGTACCAGCAATGGAAAGATTCTTTGCAGAGGGCTTAGCTGGCCGAGCTATTGTGTCTTTGGTTAGGAGTGCAATGTGTTGCGAGATCAGTCTGCTTTAACACCATGTGGGATGGAGGAGTTGGCCTATATATGCTGCAACTCCATTGAGCTACCTCATGATAACTGCTAGGCTGATCTTCACCACCACTGGAGAGCTCTATGTACTTAATTATTTTGTTTTCCTCTAGGATACCAAGTTTTCTTCTTCATAGTGATAAAATTTTCGTTCTTTTAGAGTACCTACAAATTCTATTTTCCTGTCAGTTACTGGTGCTTGCTTGAACTATTAAAGAAATGGAGTATGTTGCAATGTAGTTTCTTTTGTTGTAACAGTTAATAATTTTTTGCTCATACATTGTGCATTTACTATTGTTGGATTGTTTCTACTAGAGATTCTGGCTACTAATCTTTTTAGCAATTTATGTTTCTTGTCTTCATTGTTTATAGCCTGGATCCTCTTGGCGGGGTATACTTGTGTCAAGTGGTCACATTGGGTGGCTTTTGAGTTTTTATGGGGCACTGAGGCAGAAGTTTTCATGTGAAGAATACTGGCTTGATTGTCCTCTTGCAGTCTCTGCGCGAAAGCTTATAGTGCAATTCTGCTCCTTGTCCGGGACAATATTTCCGTCTGGTACTCATACTAGTTCACCATCAAGTTTGTGGTTTTTTTTTTTTTTTTTTTGGCTACATTATTCCTGACTCCTGTGATAGATGTGGTACATCTCTTATTGAAGTTGAGGATATTTGCTCTTCATGATCGTCAACTCATGTTCATTAATGAGAATCGAGTATTCATCATATCGATAGTGTGAGAAATTAAGACGACAACAACAACAACAATGACCACCCAGTATAATCCCACAAGTGAGGTCTGGGGAGGGTAGGATGTACGCAGCCTTAGCCTACCCTGGAAGGGCAGAGAGATTGTTTCCGATAGACCCTCGGCTAAAAAAAGTGAAAGAAGCCTTTATGGGCAAGTAATAGCAAGACAAATAATTAGAAAACTAAATCGAAGATAGCAGCATAGAATATGAAAGAGGTACCGATAACAAGTAATAGCACGGCAATATATTTAGAAAACTAAATCCAAGGCAGCAAACAAGAATATGAACGAAGTACTGCTAGCAAACTACGGAATTACCGATGACAAGTAACAACGGAACAAGGCATGCGAATATAGCAAACTAAGGAAAAAAGGGTACGGAACTAGCACTAATACTACCGAACTAAAGAAGACAAAGGGAAACGCACAACTACCTACTAACCTTCTTAACTAGAGAAATTAAGACAAGAAAAGAATAATCAAGTGAAAACTTAGCTTGATTATTCCCTCAAGATGTCGGATTTAAATAGTGAATGTACAAGATCTAAATTAGGAAAGAATCAATCTAATTAATTCGAACTAATTCTAGTTGATATACTATACCATGTACAATCTTCTTAACATCCCCTCAAGCTAGCGCATACAAGTCGTACGTATCAATCTTTTAACAAATATAACTAAACTTGGACCAATAAGGAACTTGATGAAAATATCCATAAGTTGATCATTGGAATTCTCGAACATCGTAACAATGTCTCCGGAGAATATCTTTTCTCAGATGAAGTGACAGTTGATCTCAATATGTTTAGTCCTCGCATAGAATATCGTATTCGATACAATATGAAGAGCTACTTGATTATCGCACACAAGTTTCATATCACTAATATTTCCAATTCCAATTCCGTGAGCAACTGTTTGATACAAACAAGCTTGCAAGTTGCCATAATCATTGCTCGATATTCTACTTTGGCACTAGATCGAGTAACCACATTTTGTTTCTTATTCTTTCAAGACATCAAATTACCTCCTAGCAAAACACAGTATCCAGGCGTAGACTGTCTATTAGAAGGTGAGCCTTCCCAATCAATGTGTATGTATCCAACGATCTGCTAATGGCTTTGATCAAAGTAGTCCTTTTGAGTAGGACTTTGATCCTCAAAAAGTAGTTCTTTTAACTGGGGGTAATTTTATATAACGAAGAATATCGTCCCCATGACTATTACATGGCAACAACAATAACAACAACAACATACCCAGTATTATTTCACATCGTGGGATCTGGGGAGGGTAGTGTGTACGTAGACCTTACCCCTACCTTGTGGTAGTACCCATGACTATTACATGGAGAGTCTATAAACTGGATTACAACACTAATAAGTAATACAATGTCCGATTGAGTCATTGTGGGGTAGTTCAACTTATTGACTAGTTGCCTATATCTTGCAGGGTCATTAAGGGACTCCTCCCCCTGTCTCGACATAAGCTTAGCATTAGATTCACAGGGGAGCCATTAGGTCTAAACCTATTTGTCAGAAGTAGCACGCAAAATATTATTAATGATACTTAGAATTACATTGAGCGCTACTTGTATAAAGACATTACATAACACTAATACCTATTGTCCAATGTGGGACACTAGTATATTACTATATACACTACTATCTAACACTTTTCCCTTGAGCCGGTGCATATAAATCATATGTACCGAGCTTGTTACAAATATAATTAATACGAGGATCAATGATGGACTTGATGAAAATATGTTCAAGCTGATCATTTGACTTCACGAACTTTGTAAGAACATCTCGTGAGAGTGTCTTCTCTCTAACGAAGTGACAGTCAATCTCAATGTGTTTAGTCGTCTAATGGAACACTGGATTTGATGCGATATAAAGGGCAACTTAATTATGACAAACAAGTTCCATCTGACTAATCTCTCCAAACTTCAGTAGCAACTGTTTGATCCAAAACAGCTAACACGTTGCCATAGCCATTGCTCGATATTCTGCTTTTGCACTAGAGCGAGCAACCACATTTTGTTTCTTGCTCTTCCAAGATGACCAAATTACCTCCTACTAAAACAAAATATCCAGACATAGAATGTCTATCAGAAGGTGATCCTGCCCAATCAGCATCTATGTATCCAACAATCTGCTCATGTCCTCGATCTCGAACATCAGTCCTTTGCTTGGGCTGATTTTATATATCGAAGAATTTGGACAACCGACTCACAAGGCTCAAAAGAAAGGAAATGTCAGGTCTAATCACTCTAATCACTCTGGCGTAATCAACTTACCAACCATCCACCTATATCTTGCAGGATCGCTAAGAGGCTCTCCTTGTCCTGGCAGAAGTTTAGCATTCAGATCTATACGAGTGTCAATGGGTCTACAACCCGTCTTTCCTGTCTCCTCACGATGTCTAAGGCATACTTTTGCTGTGAAATAACAATACCAGAGTTAGACTGAGCAACCTCAATATCTAGAAAATATTCCATTCTCCCTAGATCCTTATTCTGGAAGCGCTGAAAAAGTTGTTGCTTTAATAGTGATACCATTTTAATCATTGTCGGTAATAACAATATCTTCAACATAAACCACCAAATAAATACACCGATTTGGAGCAAAATACCTATAAAACACAAAGTGATCAGCTTCACTATGAGTCATGCCAAACTCCTGAATAACTGTGCTGAACTTACCAAATCAGGTTGAGAAAACTATTTCAGACCATAGAGTGACTAGTGCAACTAACATACGAGGCCACTAGACTCCTCTTGAGCAACAAAACCAGGTGGTTGCTCCATATAAACTTCATCCTCAAGGTCACCATGAAGAAAAAACATTCTAAATGTCCAACTGGAGGCCAATGGCGCATTCATAGAAAAAGACGGACATGTGCTATTTTAGCCATGGGAGAGAAAGTGTCATTGTAATCAAGTCCAAATATCTGAGTATACCCTTGGCAACGAGAGGACATTAAGCCGATCAATCTGGCCATTCAGACTAACTTTGACTGCATAAAACTAATGACAACCAACCGTTGATTTACTTGAAGGAAGAGGAACAAGCTCCCAAGTACCACTCGCATATAACGCAGATATCTCGTGAATCATAGCCTGTTGCCATCCTAGATGAGATACTGCTTCACCGGTAAACTTCGGGATGGAAACAAAAGACAAAAATGATACAAAAGTGTAATGGGGTGATGACAGATGGGGATAACTTAAACTGACATAATGGGAATTAGGATTAAGTGTGTATTGTATAACTTTTTGAAGTGCAATTGATGGACTAGAGGAGACAAAAGAATAGTAGGTGCAAGGTCCCGTTCGCAGTACCTTCTCGAAGTGCAATCGATGAATCAGCTGGGCCTGATGATGGACGCAGACGATGACCATAAGTCAAGAGTGCTGTTCATGTGGCGGGGGATGTAGGATGTGCAATAGTAGACTCCTCAAAAGCCTACATGGGTAAGACTTTTGTGGCTGGGGATGTAGGAAGAGCAATAGTAGAATGCTCAAACGTCGGTAAAGGTAAGACCTTAGATGTATCAAGATGGTTAGAAGAGGTAAAGTAAGACTAGGACTCAAAAAGTATGACATCGGCTGACTTAAGATACCTTAAATGATATTCCTTTTGAATCCGAGAATAACCAAGGAAGACACACTTGAGAGTAGGATGAGCTAACTTATCTTTTTGAGGGACTAAGTTATGAATGAAACATGTACTCTCAAAAACACGAGGGGGAAGAGAGTATAAAGGTGATTTAGGGAAATTTACTAAATGTGAAATCTGATTCTAGATGAAAGATGAAGACATCCTATCAATCAAATAACAAGCTCTGAGAATTGCATTGCCCAAAAAAATGCAGCGGAACATGGGACTCATTGGGGCTGAATGAGAAGTGTTCGAGCAGTCTCAATTAGGTGTTTATTCTTTCTTTCTGATACTCTATGTTTATGAGGAGTACACAAATAAGATGCTTTGAGGAATAATTCCTTGAGAAGTCATAAACTGCTCAAACTAAGTGGAACACGTAAGGCATTATCTCTATGAAAGTGCGGATAGAAACACCAAACTGATTTTTTTATTTCAGCACAAAAACTCGGGAATATTAGAAACCAACTCAGAGCGATATTTCATGAAGAAAAGCCAAGTACATCTTGATAATCATCAATGAGACTAACAAAATAACGAAATCCCAAGATTGAACTCACTCTACTAGAATCCCATATATCAGAATGAGCTAAAGAAGAACTAGACTCTACATGACTCTCAGTACTACTTGAAAAGTGGCTCATGTATGTTTCCTACGCTGACACGATCATAATATAATGTAGACAAACTAGATAAACTAGGCACCATCTTCTGAAGCTTGGATAAATTCATATGTCCCAAATGTCTGTGAATTAAGTCTGGAGAATCTGTAACTAGACATGCTGTGGAGGAATTAGGAGAATTAAGGTAGTAAAGGCCTTGTGATTCACGCCTTATTCCAGTCTGTCCCGTATTGCAGTCCTGCATAACAAAAGAATCATAAAGAAATAGTATACCACAATTGAGGACACGAGTTAAATGACTAACAAATGCAAGACTTAATGGACAACCATGGACATAAAAAACAAAATCAAGAGTGATACAGGAAAAAGGGGGTTAGCTTGTCCAACTCTCTTTGCTCATGTTTGGAACCCATTGGCTAAGGTAACATAGGGAAGAGATCGTGAATAACAAAATTTGACAAAAGAGATTTATTACCAGAAATATGATCAAAAGCACTTGAGTCCATGACCCATGGTCCAAAAGTATTAGAGTGTGAAACATAAGCAAAAGAAGTACCAGCGACAGAGAGACTACTTGTAGAGATGTCTGCTTACTTGCTCGATACTAAAGGTAACTCATTATATTCCTCTTCAGCTAAAGAAACCCTTGATTACCTGCAACATCGATTTGAGCAACATGAGCATTTCTGGGTGGCAGACCATGCAAAGAGTAGCATACTTCACGAGTATGTCCAAGCTTATTACAATGACTACACTTGGGTATAGATGTTCGATTTTCTATTTTTTGAGATGCGAGAACAAGTGAGTTAACTGTTTATGATGAGATCATTGGGTGGTGCAACAAGATGAAGTAATTGAGAGAATAATTCATCGACGGTAGGAATGGTAGGGCTAGCCAAAATCTTGTCATGAGTTGAATCTAAGGTCAGTAGGAAGTCTAGCAAGTGTAAGAACTATAAACATCTTTAGTCGTCGCTCCTGTTGTTTTTTAAAACTAGCATACTGGCATCAACTTCTCAAATTACTCCATGATTGGTTGTACCTGTCCCAAATAAGTAGACATATCCAATTTCTGTTTCTTTAAGTTTGTCATCCCAGATGTCACATCATAAAAACGAGATATGTCATTAGTCTATAAAGTGCGAGCCTTTACTAAACTAAATAACATATCTGGGATGGACGAAACAAGGGCTTCAACTTGGAATCAATAGATTGCCACAGAATACTACATAATTGAGCATCAACCTTCTCCCAGGCCTTTTCATCTCCATCAGTAGCTTTTTGGATAAGTGATCTTGTTCTTGACCTTTGTACCACAACTCAACCGAGGAAGCTCAAGCTAGGCGGAAAACATCGCGAGTGGATCAGACAAGCTCGTCGGAATCACAAGTTCTACCGGCACGTGAAGGCAAAAAGTTTTCTAGGGTTTTCTTGCTGGAGCTTCCCAACCTTGTGGTGGTATCAGTTTTTGCAGAAAACCCACCGAAGAAGAAGTGACGCAAACAGCTTGAAATAGTCAACGGAAGAAGGCGCAATGATTATCCTGGACTCGTCCGTTACTTCACAACGAAGATTTCTCTCCGCTCTGATGCCATATGAGAAATAACGAGAGAAATATTGTTAATGATACTTAGAGTTACACTAAGCGCTATTTATATATAGACATTACATAATACTAATACCTATTCTCCAATGTGGAACACTAGTATATTAACATATATGCTACTATCTAACACTGTTATTCCAGTTTCCTTAAGAATGTCTGAGCATACTGTCATTGTGAAATAACAATACCTGACTTAGATTGCGCGACCTCAATATCTAGAAGAAACTTCCAACTTCCATCTTGCTAGATCCTTAGTCTGGAAATACTAAAAGAGATGCTTCTTCAATTTGGTGATACCACTTGTATCGTTGCTAGTGACGACTATATCGTCAACATAAACCACCAAGTAAATGCACATGTTTGGAGCAGAATGTTGATAGACGCAGAACGATCAACATCACTACGAGTCATCTTAAACTACCAGTCATCTCAAACTCCTGAATAACGGTGTTGAACTTACCAAACTAGTCTCAAGGAGAATGTTTCAGACCATAGAGTGAACGATGGAATTGACAAACAAGACCACTATACTCCCCCTGAGCGACAAAGCCAGGTGGTTGATCCATATAAACTTCATCCTCGAGATCTCCATAGAGAAAAGCATTCTTAATGTCCATTTGATAAAGAGGCCAACGGCGAATAATAACCATGGATAGAAATTAGTGGACATGCTATTTAACAACGGAAGAGGAAGTATCACTATAACCTTTGGCAACAAGGTAGACCTAAATCAATCAATCTGACCATGCGGACCAACTTTGACCTCGTGTTATCAAAGACGCGCTTAACAAAGCGAGGATCAAAACATGTTGATCGCTTCACCTCGCTTAGCGGGCGTTTCAGTGTTGTCATCAAGGCTCTAAGGCATATTTTTTCTTGCCAATGACTGTAGTACTGAAGAGGTGACTCTAACCGTTGGTATTTCACTTTATCGTAAAGTTTCTTCAATTTCTTTGTACATATATTTGATATCCAAGCTTATAAATATTAGTCTTGGACTAGACATACATATTTGTAGTTTTTCTCCATTTGCGCCTTTCTTCGTTACATCCCACGCTTTATTTGAGCTTTACACTTAAAGCCCCAACAGACCTTTGAGGTTTTTTGCCGGGTTTCGCCTTTGATAACATTGCTTTGACCGCATCAATCCACCACCAACCAGCGGTAGATTTAGCTTGAAAACTCGTAACTTTATGCTTCTTTCTGTTCGATAGATAAAGCTCAACTTTATATAAGTTTTGCTTTGATAATCTCATAGCAAAAGTTGGAAACTAGTAATAATTTGCTGGAAGTTTTTTGAAACCCCAATCAAATTCTTTTCTTGTGTTAAAAAGACAAAACTCTCAAAGGTTTTGGTAAAGAGGTTAGAACTTTTAATCATGCTTATAACTTTCTATCTCTTACTCCACCTCATATACTTATCACGAGGAAGGTAGTACCTCATTAAGTAATCAATCATGAACCTATAATTTAGTTTAAGTACTATTATTACCTTTTTAGAGCCTTTTCTTCTCTTTTTCTCCTCTTACTGTACTCTGATTTTGGCTTCTGGAAGAGCGTGAGAACTTGCTATACGAACTTCATGTAAGAAAAGAATTCATCTTGCTGCTCTTACATTAACAGTAAGTTGCAGCTCTGTCCTGATTGTTACTTCAGTCCTTTTCTCATATATGCTAACTTTTCAAGTATTTTTTGTGGTATCATTGGGTGCTCACTGAGTATACCTCTTTACATGGATGCAGATGATGGGAATTCTCAAAAGCAACATCTTCTGCATCTCTTATCTGGAATTATACCATGGATAGATCCCCCTGGTGCCGTTTCAAAATCAATGGAGAATGGAAAAAGTGAAAGGTTCGTATTAGCACCGCCCGCCTGTTGTCTATTAATGTGTAAGATGATGCCTGACCTATTTTTCAATTTGTCCAGTGAATTGCTTGACGGATGCCGAGCGCTACTATACATGGCTACTGTAACCACCCTGCTAGTATTTGATGAACTGCTGAAGTCTATAAGGTCATTTATATATCATTGTTACCATCAAGCCTCATGCTTTATTTTTGCAGTTTAGTGGTTAACCATCAGCTTTTCTCTGGTGAGAATATTTGATTATGTCAATCACATCTACTATACTTTAATGCTCAGGCCGTATGGCACTCTTAGTTTGTTGTCCGCGCTGATGTGTGAAGTCATTAAAGACCTTATGGCAAACCACACTGAAGAGGAGACGTGGAGCTGGGTTGCACGTGATATCTTGTTGGACACTTGGACTACACTTCTAATGGTATTTCTTTACACTGCTTTCACTGATATTACTGGAAAAATATGGGCTTATGATGTTATTCAAGGTTAAGCACTGAAGTTATGTGCAGCATAGATTGGGTGCTTCGTCTTGCTTATTTAACGTTTCAGTGCTAGTACCAAAACACTAGTGTGTGTATGCCCATGCGATCAGGGGCTCCCTCTTGAAGAGAGTGGCACTAAACATTAAATGTTGCTCGTGAAGCGGTATTTTAATCAATAAGATGTATAGATGAATATGTTAGTGATTAGACATAAAAATTTTAAATTAAGTATAAGAAACTAATTGCTAAAAGTAAATGTTAGAGCTGCATCTTTACATTTTAATAAAAAATTTAAAATGGTGTTAAAATTTGAATCACATATTTCAGTTCATTGCAGTTTTTCAAATTATGTTGTCCATATAGTTGGTGTTTGTTTTGCTGATGTGTTTTCATATGTTTCAGATGTACCATTTTTTCCCCCTCTTTTAGTTAGTACCTTCCTTTACACAAACTTGTTCTCGGCTTTCTAAATTTCTCAGCTAGATTTATCCTAGTACACCTATTTGTTATAGCGGAAGAGGGAACATTATGCTGTGGCAAACAAGGACCTAAGAAGTCTGCATGAGGGCAATATATGTATAGTATTTTTGAGCAGAGTTTTTTCTATTGGAGTCTGGCAGTCAATATTGCTGTTTGAACTATCTAAAGGTTTGGAGAATTAGTTTCTTTGCTCCCAAATACCAATTTTCCAAGAACACCATTTGATCTTGGAGTGGCTGTCCGATTTCTTATTTTTGTTTTTTTTCCAAACTCATGCTTTAGGAGCATTTTCTTGTTGGTCTCCTTTAAAGTAGCTGAAATGAGGGTGTTGAGAAGGATGTGCGGGCTACCAAGTTAGATAAGATTAGGAATGAAGTTGTTCGAAAAAAGCTGGGACTGACCTTTGTGGAGGATAAGATGCGGGAGGCGAGACTGAGATGTTTCGGGTAACTGAAGAGGAGAAGCACAGATGCCCCAGTTAGGAGGTGTGAGAGGTTGAGGAGGGGTAAAGGTAGGTTAAAGAAGTATTGGGGAGATGTGATTAGGCAGGACATGGCGCAACTAGAGCTTACCGAGGCGTGACCGTTGATAGGAGGGTGTGGAGGTCGAGAATTAGGGTGGAAGGTTTGTAGGCAGTCGAGCGTTTCCCTTTTTCTTTCTCAGATAGTTAGCATTATTGTTAGCATGGTATCTCTCTATTTTTGGGCTGCTCGTATTACCTACTGTTTGATTGCATTCTTTCGCTTCGGTTTTCTTAATATCTTGTTGTTGTTGTTACCACCTGTTGCCTCTTTAGCCAAGGGTCTATCAGAAACAACTTCTCCACCCTCCTAGGGTAGGGGTAAGGTCTGCGTATACAGTACCCTCCCCAGACTCCATTTGTGGGAACTCAGTGGATTTGTTGTTGTTGTTGTTGTTGTTATTGTTGTATGCTTTAGGAGCATTTTCCATTTTAAGTACATGTCATGATGGAGAAGGATAAAGTTCTTTTATGCTGTCCCCATTGTTTGTGTTGAGTTATATTGTTGTTCCACATGGGTTGTGTAAAGACTTCAAAAGGGTTTTATGAAGGTAGTGGTCACCTCACCCATTGCCTTAAGGTTCTGATTGAACGCTAAGATTCTTTCGCTATTGAATTGCTAGGACAATTGCTTTTTGTTTCCCTTCTCAGCTAGAGGAGCTTACATTGACACAGGAGCTAGTACTGCCACGCATGTATGAAAACTTTAATGATATAAAAATGCGCAAGCCATGCTGAAGTCAACAGTGTTGTGCTTCTTGTAGATTTACAATACAAAAGAGAACGGAAAAAAAAGAAAACAAATTAACAAGAGAGGGATAGTCTAGTGGTAAGGGCCCTCCACCTCCAACCATGGGGATTGGGGTTTCTGTCACTAAGGTAACAAAGAGGGAAAAAACATGTTAGGCTCCTGCATAAGGTCCTTTTTTTTTTTTTTGGCAGAAATAAGGTTTCCATATTAAAATAAAAGGAAAAGTAAATTCCTGAGTCTTTAGAACATTTCAACAAGCACCGGATAAAGAAAAAACCAAGAAAGTGAAGTATTGACTTGTAAATTAACAATTCATAAACTCAATCCCAT
The DNA here is from genome assembly GCA_002018475.1 of Nicotiana obtusifolia. Lineage (NCBI taxonomy): Eukaryota > Viridiplantae > Streptophyta > Magnoliopsida > Solanales > Solanaceae > Nicotiana > Nicotiana obtusifolia. The sequence continues at coordinate 125,201 of MCJB01052952.1, forward strand.
AGTGGATTGCATTTTCATTTTGACAGTTACTGAAGTGGTTTAGTCTCTCTCTCTCTCTCTCTCTCTCTCTCTCTCCCTCTCTCTCTCTCTCTGTTTCTCCTTATTATTACTATTGTTATTATTTTTTTTTAATAAATATTTATGAGGGGTTGGAAGGAAAGGGGCTGTTTTAGCAGTTTTAGGTGTACAGAGATCTGGTTGTGTGCGGGTTTTACCTTCACAATTGATTTAGTTTCCTTGAGTTGCTGAAAATGACTCTGAAACCTTTAAGGGTATTGCTTCAGGCTTTACAGTGCCTGAGCCTGTTTTAGAATTTCTTTGCCACAGGATGCAAGTATGTTGGTGGTGCACTCTCTCTCTCTCTCTCTCTCTCTCTCTCTCTCTCTCTCTCTCTGATTTCTGAGAGACTTTCTTATTTCCGGAGTATATAATTGTCTTTCTTTTTTAAAATAGCCTCACTGTTTTCTAAACTTTAGAAGATTAAAAGTTTATAGTACTAATTATCGCATAGGACAATCATGGCCTAGTATGGTTATGTTGATGAAATTTCGTAGTCAATATGTAAAATGCAACTTTTCAGATGGAGAGCATGATATATACATACATGTACTAGACATGCACATACAAATATATGCATGTATATAATGTACGTACAAGTGTATATATATGTGTGTGTGTATGTGTGTGCATGTGGTGCATATATACACACACATGCACACGTATAGTCTTTCACATATCCGGACTCTTATGTTTATGTATATTATGTACAACATTTTCAGCCTTTGGATGGTTCTATTAGCTATGCGTTTATTCCTTCAGAAGGGATTAGTGCTGCATCTCATCTCTTTGCCCTGATAGTAGAGTCTGAGTTAAGAGGTAATTCTAGATCTAATACGAATATAAATTTTTGATTTAAAGTTTTTCTTGTCTTGGTCATTCTGTAACATGATCTCTTGTGTAGCTGCTTCTGCATCAGCTTTCAGTGATGAGAATGAGGCTGATTATCTTCAGGCTTCTATTGCTGGTAATTAAATATACTTTATTCATTAATTTATTTAAGACTCTTTCTTCTTTTCCTCTTTCTTGATGTCTATTTTGACGTTTCAGTTATGTCTTCTTTACTTTGTTATCCTTCGTCATTGTAGTTATTTCCTTTTTTCTTTTCTTCCATTTATAGCACTTATTTCTTGTTCTGTCTTATTATTGTTTCTAGCCATGGATGAAAGATTAAGTTCGTATGCACTTATTGCTCGAGCAGCTATTAATGTTACCATTCCCTTACTGACAAGACTCTTCTCTGAGAAATTGGCCCGTCTACATCAGGTACTGTCACCTTAAACCTTTTTTTTAGCCTGGGAGCTGTAAGGTCACTCAGGCTGTACATTCGCATAGCAACTTATTCCCTTTCAGAATCTATCTTTCAACTTATTACCTTTTTATATTTCTGAGAATCATCTAGTTCTCAGTATTTTAGTTATTAATTCAAATATTGGAGTTCCTAACAGAAAATACATGTGATTTTCAATTGACCTGCTGCCTTTTTCTATTTTTGGGAAATGATATTATCATCTAGGAGTTTAATTGTTGTTCCACTAATATTGTCTAGAATTTCTGTATCTCCAATCTCCTCCCTAGGTGATCTTTACTCCTTTTCCCTTCTGGGGGGGTGGTGTTGTCTTTTCTCTTCTTCTTTACCTTCCTATGAAGTCTTCTTTTTTTTTTTTTTTCATGTTAGAAGAGTCAATCTGTTAAATCAAATGCATGTCCAGTAATCATAGCTTGCTTCCATTTACAATATGCAAAACCTGCCCCCAATTTTGGGGAATAGACACAAAAGAAATAGACAAGGCAAAGGCTCTATAGGAGGGACACAAAGAATTATAGGAGACAAAATTAGATAAAGGGTGTTTGGTGGTGCAAGATCTGACTCCTTTTTTGTGAGCAATAGGTTCATCTAACTCATTAGGAAATGTACATAACTCACTAGTAGAAGAAGGTTCAGCTTCGGTAGATTGCATGATGGCTTCTTCTGTTCTATTTTTCCTTGAGTAAGTTTTCAAATCAGGCCTATCCAAACGCCCAATAGTCTCCCCCTGAATTCTTTGTCCAATTTCACTTTCCCCGGTGACAATGTCATCAAGAGGTCTAGTAATGGAACTAGGTAGAATCACTTCTTCCTCCTTACTGCTCTCCCTTTGAAGAGGTGATGAGGTAATACTGAAATAGGGCTCAGATTCTTGAAAGGTAACATCCACGCTAACAAAAAATCTTCTAGAGGGAGGATGATAACATTTGTAACCTTTCTGTGCCACCATTTAGTGTAAGAACAACTAGTGTGATGGACTATCCCATTGGACTCCAAATAAGCACCAGATTTTTTACCCATGTATTCACCGCCATTGTCAATTCTCAAGATTTTTATTTTGGCATCAAACTGAGTACAAATCATCTTATGAAATGACTGAAAACAAGAGAAAACTTCACTTTTGGCTTTTAACAAATATACCCAAGTCATCCTAGTGCAGCAATCAATGAAAGTAACAAACCATCGACTACCAGACAAAGAAACAGTTTGGGTAGGGCCCCATACATCAGAATAAATAGTCATAAACGGAGTTGTGCTTCTATCATCACTCACAAGATAAGAGTTTCTAGTATGCTTGGCATATTCACACGCATCACAGAACAAAGATTCAAATCGAGTCCTTGAAAACAAATCGGGATATAACTTCGTCAAAACAAAGAATGATGGCTGTTCTAACCGTCTATGCCGCTGTATTATTTCTTGGTTGACATCCTTACTTTCCCCAAAAAAGGCTTGATCAGAGTTTTGGATCCCATCTAATATATACAAGTCATCACGCAATCTACCACTGCCAATCTTTTTCCCTGTTTGAAGATCCTGAAAAATACAATGGTCGGGAAAGAACTCGATTTTACAGTTTAGAGTTTTGGTGATGGCACTAACAGATAAAAGGTTGACAGGTAACTCAGGGACATGGAGTACGGATGATAGTTTAATATTAGGAGTACAAATCACAGAACCTGTTCCAGAGATAGGTGTTAAAGAATCATTGCCTATTTTGACATTATCTCCTTTGGGACACAGAGAATAATTTTGAATGCCTTTATAAGAGCCTGTCATGTGTCTATTTGCACCAGAATCAACAATCTAAGAATTAAGGTGAACAGCAAAGGCAGTACCTAGATTGCATATGCTTGGATGTGGCAACATTAGCGGAGTTAAGTTTGGCTAGGAGGCGAGGGACAGTGTTTTAAAAGGCATTTATGGGGCGAGCCCTGGGGCGAGGCGAACCAAAAATGCCCCGAGCCGATGGTGTGGGGCGAAAGTCTCAAGAGGCGTACGCCAAGCAATTCGGGGCATACGCCCGGGCATTCGGGGCGTACGGGCATATGAGGCGCGTTTTTGTAGTGAGGCGTAAGCCCCAGAGTCTTTTTCAAATCAAAACAAAATTTATTAAATAAGTCCTTCATATAATATTCAAATTCTCAAAAGTCAGTTTGTAATTACTCAAAAGTTCAAAAAGGAACTGAAATGTATTAAATTTAAAAGTTAAGACCTTTTTTATTGATTGAAGTCCTAATTTATGGTCTTTCCCAATTCTTTATTTTATCCGCTAGTCTGCTAATACCTCCCAAAAGTAATGAATATTCAATTTTTCTTTTTACAAATACCAAGAAAACTCCATTCTCCTTCATAGCCAGCAAGTTCAATGTTTAAATTGCAGGTTAGTCATCCTTTTTGTTCCTCCATGTAGAAAACCTTATTCTTTTCGACTCAAGTTACTTGTGCTTGTAAGTAGCGTATAATAGATTGTTTTGACTAGTTTTTTGTGGGGATGGAGCACATCTATATATATTTTTCATAATATTTATAGTTTTGTTCAATTTTTATGTAATTTTACCTGTTTTTAAATATTTACTGTAATTATATTATTTTACAAAATATTAAAAATTAAATACCCATTAGGCTTACGCCCCATGCCTCGGGGCTTACGCCTTGTTGAGGCATATGTAAAACGCTTCGCCTTATGCCCACACCTTTTAAAACACGCCGACGGAGAAGTTGAATTTCATCCGAAAACAAGATTTCTTCAAAAACCGTCTCCTTGAATGTCTCCATATTTCAGCCCAATCAGAAGGAAATCAGGGAGTTTGTATTGTGGACGACCAACAAGAGAGAGAAAATTCAACCTCTTTGATAAAAATGGAACCCTAATGCTGCGAGGGATATAAGTCACCTCAAAAAGGCAGCAATGGCTCTGATACCATGTAGATTTTGAGAAGAAGAAAATGCTTTTAGTATTTCTGTGTATGTTTACATCCCATGAGCAAGGGAATTTATACAAAGCTCCTAATGCTAATTAAGGAAATAAAATAAATCTATACAATCAATACAACTATCAAATCAAATAAAATCATAATAAAATCAGATCTCTTATATATAATCAAATCTCCTGAAATCATGCTAATCAATACTCCTAAATCAAGTCTCTTTGAATCATGCTAATCAACAACTTGTCGGCAATATTTCCAGAATTTATTGAGCACCTAATCAGCAATTTTCCCATTTCTTTCTGTAATCACTTGTTTTTCTACCATAGCGATCTTGAAATCCCTTCACTTGCACAGTCTTACACTTCTACTGATTATATGTACACGTGTATATGTTGCTGATGCGTAAGCAACATTCTCCCACCTCAAGGGTGGCCGTTGAGGTGGAACAGAGACTGAGTTTCTGCCGCTTTTACTTCTCTTTCATTACTTCAAACATCCTCGTCTCTTTCTGTGGTGATTTATGTATGCCTCTAAGCCATAAGGCTAAGGTGATATATTCTTCTAAACAGAGGTGGAATTCTCATTCTTAATCTCTTCGTAGCAGGACGTGACAATGCTAATCTATAACATTATGTTTATATTCAGCAGTCAACAGTGGATTACAAGTTGACTGGTCTTTTCGGCTTTCTTTCTAACATTCTTCTTGTCATGTGTAGGGCAGAGGCTTTAGTGATCCAACTCAAACTTTGGAAGAGCTCTACTCACTTTTGTTAATAACTGGGCATGTTCTAGCTGATGAAGTACAGGGTGAAACACCTTTGGTAATGAAAATCCTTTTTTATGCTGGTGATCTTTTTTCCAAGAGATTTTTCTGCCGGACAATGTTGTTTCTGGAAATCCTTTTGAGACAGCATTACCAATTGCATTAGTGAAATACAGGATTAATAATTTACGTGCTTTATCATTCTTGTTCTCAATGTCATTGTGTGATCAGAAGTTTCTTAGATAGCTCTTAGTAGCTGTTTTTCTTGCCTCGATGTGTATTAGTGTGATAGCTTGTCTAAACTATTAGCTTGAATATAATGGACAATAATTTACCTTTGAAGTCATTCGATGATTTTAAGATCTGGTCCTAGGCTTTAGAGTTTGGGATGGGCGGCAGAGGCTGATGCAGGATAAGACAAATAAAGGAATGGGATCATTGATTTGTTGTGCATTTAGTGGTTTATTTCTCTCTTTTTCGCTGCTCTATTGTACCCGGTCTGCGCAAGCCTGCATTATTGGTTTCTCTGAGTTTTCTGGGCTGTCAACACAATCGTTGTAATACATTATTTTATTCTCTTTTGTGATTCCATTTCCTATGGTTTTATAAATTAGGTGAAGTTTTTTTATTTCTTGTCAGGTGCCTGATGCTATACAAACCCAATTTATGGATGTTACGGAGACTGACGAGCATCCAGTTGTCATACTTTGTGGGTAATTTTCCTACTTCCTTTCCGTTGAGAATTGTTCAAAAAGTAGGATATGTAACCATTCTCTTATCACTATTGACATGTAATCAATAGTATGACCTAGCTCCAACATTATAGATGTATCACTTCAATTTGTCTGATGGTGTCAATCCCTTACCATGGTCCTGTATGACAACAAAATCATGAAAAGAAAATAACAGAACAGTTTAAAGTACGATTCAAATGGCTGACTGATATAAGATTAAATGGAGAATCAGAAACATAAAAGCAGAATTTAAGGTTAAAGAAGGAAGTGAGGTGACTTGACCAATCCTAGTTTCCATGGTCTGTGGACCAAAACCAAACTTCTGACAGTGTTTTATCCAACTATTAAATAGGGGGTGTGAATTATAGTGTCTTGTAACATATTAGTGTGACCTGAAAGAGCTGATCTTTCATTACAAAATAACATTCTTATCCATTGAGCAGTAGTACTGTTTAGTCTTTATAGTCCAATAACAAGTACCACTGGATAGAACAGTTAGAAGTATAAAAAAATGTCAGCAAGCAACAACCTCCATCTACAATCTAATTAGATGTGTGTTAGCCATACTGCGGATTGATTTTTTTCTCCGATAGTGAATTATATAAATGGTATTCAGAGATGTGTTATTAGAATGCTAACATAGGACATGAATGAAATTGGTCTTGTAATATTTAATTGAATGTCGAATATCAATGTAAAATACCAAAATCAGAGTATTGTATCGTTTTTCTTTTGTGTATCATTTTTCTCTTTAACCCTCCTATTTGGCCTCTTTCTTGCCTTCTGACATTTGGAACAAAAGTATTCTCCAACACCAGAGTAAGATGGTTTTTGGTTCATACTTCAGTAAGCATTAACTACTCGATACCTCTTACAGAATAAGAGGGCTAGTAAAGTGATTCCTCCTAACTGGTTTTTGATTTATGAGGCAAATCATCTTATTCTCATTTCCTGCATCTAAAACTGGGGAGGACTGGTGGTAATTTCTTGGCATCAAGATGAATCTTCTGTTATTACATCATATTTTAAGTGAATTCTAGTACTCCGTATTTGTCTCGCAGCTTTAATAGTAATAAGTGGGGCAAAGCTCTGTAAAAGTGTAATGCTAGTAGCTTTTTCTTGAATTTCATCAGAATTTAGAAATCTCAATTGCAGCATATGGATCCAAATGATTGAGCAGGAAAGTTTACAGTTTGTCTTTACTTGCTGAGTTTATCATCAGCACACAATGGGGACGCGGTTCTCCAATTTTCTACCTTCTCTTTATTTTTAAGATTGTCGTATTTTTGTATTTAACTTCCCACCCTTGTTTTCTTTGGGCTGGTGCAGATCAATCATAAAATTTGCTGAGCAGAGTTTAAATCCAGAGATGAGAGCATTGTTCTTTAGTCCAAGGCTAATGGAGGTAGTTTGTCAACATTTCTGCTATATTAAGATCTTCAAAATGAATAGTTATGCCTTGGGAGTGTTTGATCATGAAACCCATTTTCTTGGGGGTTGGGGAAGTTCTGGGTGCTGCTGCCAGCATCAGCACTGACATAAATATCCCACCCAGCTTTTGATCAAAACATTTTGTTTTATTTTAAATTATGATAGACTTAAGGACATAACAGTCAATGTGGTACGAGGGGAGTAAATCTTTACTAAATATCTGTCCGAATCCTAGGTGCTACACCAGATACCTTGCATACATGTTCAACTTTTGTTGATTTCGCTGCTTAAGTTCTGTCAGTATTTAGCTCTCTAACTCTGCAGTATGCGCTGTCTGTAAAGTGGTCTAGGAAATATTAGCTTAGATTCCTTCTGATGAGGTTCATATGTTAAAAACTGTTTAGCTATGCTTTTCCAAGTATGATTTTTCCTGATCTGTTCTTCTGATCTTCCAATACAGTGGCCCCTTGCAGGGGATATTTCTTTTTAATACTCACATTTCAGTTATCAAAATTTTAATATAATTCAGTAGTTATATAGTCCTCCATTGGTACTTGCTTATAGTTTTCATGTTATTCTCGGTGTTAACTCATATGCTCATTCTGTCCAGGCAGTTGTGTGGTTCCTTGCAAGATGGTCAGCAACTTATCTGATGCCACCTGATGAAAGTAAGGAGAATGCATCTTCAGATAATCACAAGGCAAAACATCATAAAAAAGTATTGCTTAATTTTTGTGGAGAGGACAATCAGGGGAAAGCTGTGCTTGACCTTATTATTCGCATTTTGATGGTAGCACTCATTTCATATCCTGGAGAGAGGGATTTGCAGGTATGCATGCATAATTCAATAATCCCCATCATCCAAAATGTCCACATGTTCGCTTTGGCCAATCCCCAAACAGTGCGCTTTCTTGAAAAGGAATATACAATATATATCATTCTAAATATCAAACAAAACATTCACTTTAGCACTGGTATTTTGTTATTTTCATACTAGTGCAGTGCTTTGTTCTTTTGGATGTCCCATTATTTCCGATATTGTGCTCACTAAATGATAGAAGCAGGTAAACGACTTGGTAGGAAGCTTCATTGGATTCATTCCCCGCAAGTGTCTGACTTGGCTTTTTTCCAGCTCATAATGTAGAAAATATGAATTTTTTTCCTTAATTTTGGAAGTCTTTATGACCTCATGGAAAATAAATTGGATATAAAACTTTCTGCCTCATGGAAAATAAATTTGATATAAAACTTTCGTTTCTTATTTAAGATACATCAGCTTCACTGCTGTGTGCCAGAATCCAACGCAAGTCCAGGTTTTTGCATTTTTTATCGGTATTCAGCCTTTTGCATATTTTGTTGGAGTTGTAGATCTTCCCGGGCACAACCTGCTACCTCAACGAAGTGTTAGGGTCTAGACACGAGAGTATAAGGGCAGATTATCGGCATCCTGTAGAATTAAAAAAGAATGTAGAAAGAAATGGAATGAAGGTTTTTGATGTTCAGCCTGATCATTCACTCAAGCTATTGGGGGTTTAAATAATTTGTAGACATTTTAAAATAAGAAGTGATACATATTTACAAGATGTGAAGCGTATATTTCCTTTGCTTGTGGCTTGCTGCAGATGTAAACCTTGAAAGGATTTTGTGATTATATCTTCCAACTGGTCCGTGTGTATTAATATTTTTAAACTGTTTTTGAAACGTATTACTCCTTCCGTTTTAATTTATATGACACACTTTTCATATTAGTCCGTTTAAAAAAGAATGACACATTTTTATATTTGGTAACAATTGAACTTTAAACTTTCCATTTTATCTATTTTACCCTTAATGAGAAGCTTTTATGGCCACACAAATATTATGACCCCACAAAGCTTTTATTCTTTATGCTTTAAAGGTTACAACTTTCAAAGGTCTTTTTTCTTCCTCTTAAACTCCATGCCGAGTCAAAGTGTGTCATATAAATTGAAACAGAGGGAATATTTGATTTTGTTTATGTTTCAAAAAGCAAAACAAACAATTCTTATTTGTTTTCAAACACAAAATTACTCATTTTGTGCCCAGAGGATGAACGATGTTGAGGTACGAGGATTATGTTCATTCGGGATTCTTCTATCTATATTTAGAATTACTGGATCAACTACTCCGGCTTTTAGCCTTTGGAAATTTGTCTAACTTTTTTTAATTAATTTTGTTATATTTGAAGAACAATTTACATATGCAAAAACTACATTAAAATTACTGCATATTGAAAATTTTAAAATTATTTTAGAAGTTCATAATAAGAAAAAAATGTTTGATTTCCCAAAAGAGTAATAGTATTATAAGATGCGACAGAGGGGCTGCTATTTTTTAAACGGGCACTCTTTATATTCCAATAGGGTCTCTTTCAAATGTATGCCTTTTTTTTTTTAATATATAAAAACTGGAGTTATAGCTAGAAAATATAAAAGCAAGACTAATGGGAGATAAAAAATATGGGTCCTAGGCCTAGCAGTTCTGAACAGTATATGTGAATTGTTAAGTTATCTTACGTAGATCCCATTCATTTTCTAATATTTTAACAACAGCTGTCCCTACTGTCCAAATTGTGTCGAATATGTCATGTAGGATAGAAGAATTTTAAGGCTTTCAATGCTTAAAAAGAACAAGAAAAAGTGGAAATCAATTTGAATTAGAGGAAAACAGATGGCAAGCAATAATACCAAATACCATGCACGAATTCCTAAGGTGCTCATGTGAGAGGTTTTGGGTAGTACAAGACACTTTGTGTCAGTAATGAGTTATGATTAACTTGAATTAAAAATATGAAAGAGGAGGTGAAAAATTACATCAAGAAAAGAAAAGCTTGAAGTTGACTTGTTAGCTCAGCCAATCGTTGTACATGACCAGTATGTCAATAGCACCTTTGTCCAAAGCTTCGAAGGAAAAGCTAACGGCTGAAATCATCCTTAATTTTGACAAATCATCACTAAATTTGCAGACTTCGTTACTGGAGTGATTGCTCGTTTAATATTATTTCAATATGAAGTCATTCATCTTTTGGGTGACTATTTTATAATGCGATGTAAGGTTTTTTCTATCCATGTTATTGCAAATAGGTCTGAAAACAACCTATTTTGAGATAATTTCGAGTTTATCATCAATCGATAAAATCATGAATAGGTTTGCTTCTCTTGGAAGTTGTGATCCAAGAACATCTTATTTTCATGGAATTCATGATCTGGTCAAAACAGCTTTTGGACTATAAAGTGGTAATTTCCTAATGCTTTATTATCCAAGAAGTTCCTTATTCTTCCTTTTATATACTACTTATTATCCAAAGTATTTCTTCTCTCTCTGCAATCACGTCAAACTAAAATTTCAATTTCTTAAATTTGGTGAGTTTCTTAATTTTACATCAAGTGTAATTCAAAGCCAAGTAATTTTACAAACAATCAAGTATCTCATTCAAAATGTTGATGAGGTGTTTTAGAATTAATATATGGCAACTGTCTGTGAATTTGGGTATCGCTGCTCTAATATTAGAGCATCCCGTCTCAAACAGTAATAAGACTTTGTTAGTATGATAAAAAATATCAGCACATCAGTGTTATCTAAGGTACTTGCTACTATGATTGAACTTCTGTAGTGTTGTTTTGGGTGATCTGTTATTTTCTTGCTGTTTATTGAGGCTGTTCATTGCAGCAGCTCTGATATACTTCTTTTCATTCTTATAGGCACTAACTTGCCATGAGTTGCTTCATGGACTTGTTAGGCGGAAGAATGTTTGCGTTCACCTTCTTGAATTGGTGAGTCCTAAGACGAGTAGTATTACTTCCATATCATTTTTGAACCCTTGATGGGGTGGGTCTATTTCTCGTAGGGTGTAATTTTGCGTGAAGGGTTTTGAATAAAACTACATGGCAATTGGCATCTTCCGCAAACCAATTATGTTTCCTCTTGTTATTGCTTATGTTTATGGCAGTCAATTGTGAAATAGAGATTTTAGTTCTTAGCCCTATCTCTGTAGTTGTTTATTATTGTTTAATCCTATCTCATCTGCAATAAATGGAGATGTTGATTAAGATAAAGGGTATTGATGTTGTTATTATGTATATTAGGTAGAATCAATTAGGGATATATTGTTTATATGTAATTATGTAGCCTTGATTTCTTTCCTAGTTTAGAATAGGTGCATGTACGGTTTAAACACCCAATAGCTTAGGAGGAAAAGGAAGCAATACATTTTCTCATTCTTTCTCCTGTGTATGTTTCATCTCTTTATATAGTATTAGAGCCAGACGCATCCCAATTCTTGGTTTACTCGATGTTGGGCTCTCATATTGTTGTTCACGCTTCAAATGTCCAGTCCTAGGTGTGCAGTGGTGTTAGAAGTCCCACATCAGTTGTGGAATGAGAAACTAGTATCCTTATATAGTCTTGGACAATACTCATCTCATGAGCTAGCTTTCGGGGTTGAGTCGGTGTTGAGTTAAGTCCAAGGTCCATCTGTTAACAGATGTTCTGTATGATAATTTTTTGCACTCGAAATGTTTAAATGGTTAGAGAGTGAATTTATGATCGGCTTAATTTCATTATACTGGAACAGTAAATTCACCTTGGATTTGTATTCAAGACTAAAGATTGGAATGCTTGTTTTATCCCAGTTTGATTATTTGTCCTGTAGGAGTCTTGGCGCGAGCTGGCAAATGCTTTTGCAAATGAAAGAACTCTATTCTCGCTAAATGCTGCTCACCAGGTATCAAACCCATGCTTATGATTTTGTTTTGTGAAAATAAAAAGAAGCTTATTGACATGATTGACAATGTACAAGAAGTTCTCCTTACATAGGAGTCTTAGGATACTTATAATATGGAAGGTGATATTCCCTATATGAATAAGTTAAACATTCTATAATTAAATGCAGAATATCCTAAGATATTCTATAGAACATTCTATATGATTTTTGAAATTTAAATACACCGAATCTTGACGTGTATGAATCTAGATACGTATTCTCTTAATATTCTAACATGCCCCTTTTTTCAAAGCGGGGAGTTTGATTGTTTTGAAAAGATGGAAAGTTTCACACCTAAATCTCGCTGGAATTTTTCACAATCACCAAAAAGAAAATCAGTGCTAGAATTCTCTCCTCTGGAAAGTTGCTGGTAATAGCACAAAAAAAGAAAGTGGTTCTTGCGCTATATAGCGAAAGAAATCTATTCTCAATCACCAAATAAAAATATGGTGTTGTAAATCTCTAGACTTTTATCAGCATAACTTGTATTAGCAGAACAATGACTGAGGATGTCGTCTCATAAAAAGTAGTAACGCCCCTTGCCGAAGAGATGAGCGGTGCGTAATCTTAGAGAGAGGAGTGGCACCTTGAACAGTCGGTCTGGAGCTAAAAACACCGGTTTTAGGAGAGAGGATCGTCGTTGAGCACCCAAAGGAAGAACAAAAGAAGAAATATTAGCCCAGGGGTGCCATACATTGGCTGATACCGCCTCCCAGTAGCGGAAGCTATTTGAGTCTCTACCATGATCGTAGAGACTCTGATACCATGTGAAAATATACAAGAAGCTCATTGACTTGATTAACAATGTGCAAGAGGTTTTCCCTATGTAGGAGTCTTAGGCTACATTTTGTGCATCACTCTTCTTGCTTCGTTTTTTATATTTGGGCAGGGACAATATGTTCGGAAAAGTGAGCTGCTTGCTTTTGCTATCTTTTTACATTGGAAGGGAAAGAAGGCCTTAAAGCCTTCTCCATTCTATGGAGCTTGGATTGAGGAGGGCTTTCTCTCTTCTATACTCTTTTTGTTGTTTTTCCTCTTAATACCGTGGGGGCAGGCATCTTATGTTTCTGTAGGTTCTGGTAGCTTCATGTACCAACATGCCATTACACCAGACATGGGTTCGCTTTAAATTGCTAATGTAATATTTCCAGCCAATTTAAACTGTTCTTTTGGTCTCATTACAGCGTTCACTTGCTCAAACCCTTGTTCTTTCAGCTTCTGGCATGAAAATTCCAGAGGCCTCTAGCCAGTAAGTATATATCTAGAGGTTTGTTCTTTTTTTTCTTTTCCATTTTTTTTTCTCTTAACTTGTTGAATTTATAAATATCGGATGGCTTGTCATTACAATTGTTCTTAGGTATGTGAGAAATCTGACGAACCATATGACAGCTTATCTGGTGGAATTCTCGAGCCGCAGTGATCTAAAACATGTAGCTGAACAGCCAGACATTATTTTATTTGTAAGAATAGTCCTGAAATTAATAATTTCTTTTAGACAATTATTTTCTTAGTAAATCTCTGATAATGTATAGGTCAGTTGCTTGTTAGAGCGGCTTCGCGGTGCTGCTAGTGCAACAGAACCTCGATCACAGAGAGCTATTTATGAGATGGGTTATTCAGTACTTAATCCACTCTTGACATTTATGGAAGTTTACAAACACGAGGTATAGACTCTATGAGAAAGTAACTGTTGATTTCAAACAGATGCTTTGGAAGCTTGGGTTTGAGCTTCCCCTAAAGCTGTTCATGCTGTCATTATACCAAGAAAGTTATGTGGTTGATATGGTTGCTTGAGTTGCCATGTTGCTAAACCTAATCAAGATATCCAGTGCTGCTTGATTGTCATCCTAAAATTGTATCCCCTTGGAATCGAGATAAAACCTTGAACAGTGCCTGTTATCACTTTACTGTTCAATATGCATCTCTTCCGCTGCTGATCCTTGGCAGCACATTGAAATCTTGTGTGGATTAAATGTTACATGTGGTCTTTCTTATTCTTATCGAGCACCAACCTATATTTTGATTGGTATTCATCAATTTCAGACTTTCTGATGCTGGCAACTGGCAAGGTTAAAAACCAGAGAACGACACTTCAATTTCAGAAATGCTTGAAAATCAAATTTGCAGTTGGTTTGTAGGGCAAAAAAAGATGCCAAAGTCATTAGGACCACTATTCTATATATTAATAACTCAGAGTTTATGGCCAAAGAAAGCTTATTTTTTTCAATAAAGGTGAAAAAAGGGTTTGATATTTCACTCAACTTCTCGTTCTACCTAGGTGCTGGTTTCGGTCCAATTAAGTGTTCCAACTTTAGTTGATGCTCGATGATGATTGGCCTAACATGTCAAAGATTTTAATCAATTACCACGCCATTCTTTGTATGAATTCTGATGCAATAATAAGCCTGTCTAATCTTCCAGTTTTCTTTAGTCCACAGTTGTGTATCTATTACTCAGATTTGTGGTTGATTGGGTGGATGGGCAAATCATTTACCTAGAAGCTCGTGAAACGGCTACCGTTGTTGAATTCTGTATGCGCCTACTTCAGCTTTACTCTTCCCACAATATAGGCAAGGTAATTTCATCATTGCCTCTTTCAACGATTTAAACATGTTGCCTGGTTCTTCTAGCAGAAGTTGGAAGAGATATTGACCTGTAATAAGTAGTATAATTATTTCATAACCTTGATTGTTACTATGTTACACCTCCAACATAAAGCCTGAAGTTTGTCACCAGACCAGAAACAAATGTTACTTTATTAATTAGGGTTTGGCTGCTTAAGTAAATCTAACTACAAATTCTTTTGCAAAGCTTACCATTCTAGTGAGTCTAACCAATCATCAGCTAAGTTGCTCGGGTCCTCCAAAAATGCCGCCGGGTGTGTGCCGATCCTCCAAAAATAAAGCATATTTTGACGGATCGTAACATGTGTGCGGAGGCGTTTTTGGTGGATCCGAAAAATATAGATCATATATATTATTCATCTGGTTTAGTGCTGAAGTTATTGCCTAAAGGAATTCCTTTTTTCTGATATATTTTTAGTTTGCTCTTTACTTTAATGTTAGTGTCTTTAGCATATCTTGTAGTAATTGTAACTAGATTCTTGGGCACACGCCAGAGTCTGAATATTGGAAATTATGTTAAAAGCGTCTGAAAAATAGATGTAAATTGGAGAAAAAACAAGAATATAACATACTGAGAATAGAAAGTGGAACAGTGGAATTGAAAGAGATAATTGCACATCTGATATATTTCACCTGTGAACCTCCTCTATTTTCTTACAAGTCTTTTATGGGAGGAAGATTTTGAGAAGCGTTACAAAATTGACTCATACTAAACCACCTTGTTGTCCTCAATTGGTAGAGTTGTTGGATGAAAACACAAAACTTCCTCATCTTTATTTAAAAATAACAATGTAGGATTATTTTTGTGACATAAGCTATTTACAATTGCAATCTCTTGAAGGGGGAGCCTTAGCGTAACTGGTAAAGTTGCTGCCATGTGACGAGGAGGTTGCGGGTTCGAGCCGTGGAAACAGCCTCTTGCAGTAACGCAGGGTAAGGCTGCATACAATAGACCCTTGTGGTCCAGCCCTTCTCCGGATCCCGCCCGCGCATTGCGGGAGCTTAGTACACCGGACTGCCCTTTAATCTCTTGTTATAGTATTCACAAGTTTCTGTTTCTCTAAGCATAGTCAACTAACATAATACACATAAGCTGTGCGCTATTTGTAGATGTTCTTCAGTAATTTGTTGTTTTTTCACTTTGGTATACTTTTAGTTTCAGAATTAAGATTAATTGTGATTATTACACACTGCTATCTTTTATGAATTCTAATTTCTCAGCCTTATTTTATGAGTTCTAATATCTCGATTGTTTTAAGGCTATTATGGTGCCTCACTACTTGCATCAAGGTGGTATGGCATGTACCTCATAGCCTATAACTCTATCTTGAAGAGGGGAAACTAAACAATAACACCGAGCGATATGTTGGTTGTTAACAGAACAGTATCAATGAATTTATTACGATTAATAATATGGAAGTATTGAATATGAAAACTAGTGAGTAAAGCTGAAGTAGAAGCTCAAAGCATTTTTGCATCTGAATAATCAGGATTATGAAAAGGTTTTCTCAACTTAATTGACGCGATATTTTTCTCATATAGTTCACCTTAGTGTAGGATTTTGAATTCCTTAGACCATATAATTGTTTGTTTTTATATTTATTTTTCTTGCATTGGTTATATATTTTTTTATTTGTGCCTTTCTCCAATAAAGTTCGCTCTTTGATTTCACTTTTCCCTTGTAGCAACAATAAACCTTGGTGCTTTTCTGCGTTCTTCAATTTTGACACATAGAGGAAAGACCTTTTGAAACTTTTTAAATGAGACACCCAAGAAGCCGTTTTCGTCCCTACTTCTCCGTTTCTCCTCTCTACCTTGCCCTCTCAGGTCGCTCACTACACAACTTCTTCCTTGTTTTTTAGGAGTCTTCCTTTGGAGTTTGTTTTATAAATTTGCTTATTTCTTAAAAAGCTAAAAGAAGAGTTATTAGTGCAGTTTCTTATCCATATGCAGTTTACACCTATTACAACAACAACAACTAACTAACTAAGCAAAATTATATGGAAGTTTGTTTTTATGAACTGGCAAAGCTATGCTCCTACTTTTTTTGATAACAACAACAACTATAAACCCAGTGAATTCCCACAAGTGGGGTTTGGGGAGGGTAAGATATACGCAGCCTTACCTCTACCGTGGAAGGGCAGAAAGGTTGTTTCCGATAAACCCTTGGCTAAAGAAAGGATGAAAAGAAGTAAAGAAGTAGTAACAACAACAAGATAAAGAAGCCAAAATAACAAGTAACACTAGGTAGTACTAGACATATAAGCCTGCTTTTTCTGATAAGTTAAAAAAAAAAAAAGGACAAATCTTGATCTTTGACGGCCATGTTTTCTTCTTTCTTATGTTCTACTTGTCTTTGACTTATCTCCATCTGGTGCCCCCTTCATTCATAATAGGTGAATAAAACGACAAAATAAGTACTTGATTATTAAGTGGAAATAATGTAAGGTAATACACTTTTACTTGTATCCCCAACCCCAACCTAAATGTGCATATTTGTGCAGATAGATACGTTGTAGTTAAGTGCTCATGGTTATTTATGCCCCTGATTTTCCTTCTTTTTGTGGTAAAACTAAGCAAAGAAAACAATTAATATGCAAAAATATTCTACTTTCATTAACAAGCTTTACACTATATTGACATCAGAAATGTAATTATATTGCCACAGTCCCTATGTTTAATTATCCTAAGGAAGATTGGCTCAGAATCTTTAATCAGACACACTTGCTTTTTGTGACTAAGTTTCTTCAGTCATCCTTTTGTTTTCAAATTTCGGGTTTAAAATATGCGACCAAGATTCAGAAATTAGTCTAACCTCAAGGATAAACATAGATTCAGTTCCTTGATTATTAGAATCACTAATTTTGTCTGATAGTCCATGAATATCCCATAGACGAACTCCATCGTCTCCACCCTGTAGGAATTACGAGATCATCAAAGGAATCAAGGGGTCACGGATGACAGACCAACCATAACGGTCACAAACCAACTATAGAACACCTTGTTCAATAAGTGAAACACATTAGCTTTCGCTCCACTTTGGCATCCAGTGGTCATGGACCAATCAGAGAACCCTGGTCAATAAGTGGAACACGTTAGCTGTTTGCTCTTAGGTTGGGCAGTTAGGAAGCTGGACTTTACGATTTCACAAACAAATAAAAGCTTTCCCTGTTTATTTTATTTTTCCAACCTAACTGCACACCCTTCACAGCTCCCTCCACCTGTTCCCTTTTCCCAGCCCTGCTGTTGCATTTTGCCAAGCCATCAGTGCCATGGTCGCCCTTTGGCACCCCATCCCGGTATGTCAATCATCACACCATCTTAGTGAAGCAGCAACAGAGTACAACATCCCTTTGTATAAATAACAATGTGTTTGCAAATTTTTTCTGTTTTATGGAAAAATGAGAACATGTTGTCCTGAATGACCCAATGTGCCTTCAGATATCTCTGAGCATTTCAAGCAGCTTACGGAGTGAATCTGATACCGAAAGATACAAGGATCTACGTGCTCTACTCCAATTACTTGCTAGTCTATGTTCGAAAGATCTGGTGTTTTCTACGCTCCTTTATCTTATCATGGTTATTTTTTCATCTTTTTCTTTGGTGTATATTCCACGTGTAAGGTGACCTGGATATAACTTTTATTTGCAGGTTGACTTCTCGTCAGAACCTATTGAGGCTCATGGGACAAATATATGTCAGGTGGTTTTCATGCAGTTTCTTCTGTTACTTTTTATTTTTCCTCCCAAGGTACACTGTCAACCTCATGATGCTATATAACAATCTCAAAGAAATTCCATTGCAGGTGGTATATATGGGTCTTCACATAGTTACCCCTCTGATCAGTTTGGACCTGCTCAAGTACCCCAAGCTTTGTCTTGATGTAGGCTTTTCCCTTTTTTTCCTGCATTGATATTAACCGTCTATAAACTGTTGTAAAATCAATAATTGATTTCATCTGTGTAGTACTTCTCACTGCTATCACATATGCTGGAGGTGTACCCTGAAATGGTTACACAGCTAAATGGAGAAGCTTTTGTTCATATCATTGCGAGTCTTGATTTTGGTCTGTGTCAGGTAACATTCCCACACAATAAGATGTCCATGGTACATGGTTTTAGATACTGTTTCATGCCGGGAAATGCTTGAGAGAGTCTAGGCATCATTTCAAGTTTAAGTTGGTCTAATTGTCCACCATGCTAGTTAAATGATTACAAGAAATAGTTCCATAGTTGTGTTATGCCTAATGTTACTACTAGAGCTAGAAGCGAAGATCACTGTTTTCTGTTGTTTATATTACAGGATGCAGAAGTCATTGATTTGTGTCTAAGAGCTATAAAAGGACTTGCTTCTTTCTACTATAAGCAGAAATGTGCTGGAAAAGTGGGGATAGGTCACCATGCTTCAGGTTACAAGGATCATACAGGGAACTTTCAGGAAGGGATTCTGAGCCAATTTCTTCGATCATTACTACAGTTTCTCCTCTTTCAGGATTACAGGTGAATTGGACAAAATACATAAACATACCCAGAAGGATTTAATGATTGCAGGATTAATATATAGTAATCGATAGTTAATGTATCTGATGTCATTGCCCACTAGTATTTCATTCAAAGATTTTGCTGACGTTACGATGCCCTTGTATTTTGTTCTCTCTCTCTCTTTATTTATTTATTTATTTGTAAATTTCAGCACTGATCTGGTTGGCTCAGCTGCAGATGCTCTTCTTCCATTAATCCTTTCTGAACAAAGTCTATACCAGGTATAATCCACATTTTTTGATAGCAGTATACAATTAAATTCTTCTTTTTATTAAAATGATTTTTTGTGGAAAGTTTATTACTCAAAGTGGTACCCCTATAAAACAAGTTCACATTTCGTGCAGAAGTTGGGAAGTGAACTAATAAAGAGCCAGTCTGACCCAGCTTTCAGAACAAGGTTGACAGATGCACTGCAATCACTGACAAGCTCTAACAATCTCTCTTCCACACTTGATCGGCCAAATTACCAGAAGTTCAGAAAGAATCTGCATAACTTTCTTACTGAAGTTCGTGGATTCCTCCGGAAAATATAATGTGTTAGTTTTGTAAATCTGCTTTGTGGAGATGGCCTTCATTTCCAGGGTCATCCTTTTAGGTGTTCTCCTGTGTAGGTTTTCCTTTTCCCTAGTGTATGTTGTCCCAAGTCGAAAGGAGGATCTCAACATTTCTGAAAGGATTTCAATCATTTCTAAGAGTATATATCCTCTGTATCCATCATTTGACTGAAAGAGTTTCTAGTGTACGCGTCCTTTTTTCAGTCAATCATTTCTAAGAGTGTATATCCTCTGTATCCATCATTTGACTCAGAGTTTCTAGTGTACGCGTCCTTTTTTCGCTGTACCTTACCCTACATTGAAAGGAGAATTTCAATATATCTTTTTAAAGAATCATTTTAGTGTGTATATGCTCTGCATCCACTATTTGATTGGAACTGGTGTAGGTGAACGTTTCCTTATATTCGGTGATACACCTTATACCACTTGAAGGAGGATTTCAATAGTCGGTTTATATACATTTCTGAGCGTGTTCTGTTCCCATTATTTGGCTGAGAAGACTTCTTATAAAATTTCCACTTTTCAACATAGGTGGCTCAATGCCCAGGGTTCGAACCCGACCTTTGGTTAAGGATAAAGGAGTTTTTACCACTTTACTATAACCCACGTAGCTAAAATTTCAATTACCATGGCAACAGCTTATGATGAAATTCAGATAAAAATTCTGGCTCCTGCCAATATTTTGAAGTCATTTGATGCTCTAGTACCATTTAAACATTTTGATTGGTATTTATTGGTCAAACGTGTGGTACACTGTTGAAATATATAGCACAGGCAGATTGTACAATGCAAATTATGCGGTACACTTGTAGAAGGTTCATTAGTAAGGAGTTAGTCATTGATCTTTGTAATTAATTAGCTGCTAGTTAGTTAGAGATTAGATGTTAGTTACATTGTCTTCAAATACATGGTTTAGTTAGAATGAAAAGAACTCTTTCTCTCTCTACGTCTTTTCTCCAACTTCTCTCGAACCTCTTTTTCTCTCCGAGGTTCCTTAGTCATCAATGGCTGCCATCGTGTTCACTTTAACATGGTAGCAAAGCTAGGCTCACAACAATCTAAGAAAACCAATAGGAAGTTCGAATATCTTCTCACTTCTCAATTTCTCTTGATCCCTTCCGTTGATTTTTTCGATTTCTCCTTATTTTGATTTTCCAATCAATCTCTGTTAACATTTGCAAATGGTGGTGATACTCCTAAAAAGTAAAAATAGAGTCGGAACTTCACATGCAAGCTTGCAACAACTTGATTGCAGTGGTCCCCTCTATGTACATCCCTTCGATACACCAGGTATTGTGCTTGTGCCGCAATTTGAATGTAACTGAAAATTACTCGGAATTAACGGAACTTGTATTAGAAAGAATTATACAATTGACACTTTTTGGTTGCATCGATGTAATGCGGTTGTACAATCGTGAATTTTGAGTTTAGCTGCACAGGAGCTTAGCAAAAGGAATTGTACACTCATTGAATGCACAAAAGGTATCAGAAGCCTTTTAGGAATGTTTTGATCAGGTAAATGCAGCAAAGGTAATGGATAGGGAGATTAGCTGTTTGACATGAGAAATTTCTAGTGTGTCAATATATTTCTCGAAAATACATGATTTGTAGGATGACCTTGAATCAATCATACCATTTCCTGTATGTGATGATGTGAAACCCAAATTGTTTCTTGAATTTCTGCATCAATAAAAGTTGATGAAATTTCTGATATGCCTAAATGATACATATGCACCTCAAATGAGTCAAAATTTAATAATGAATTCAATACCTACACTTGATCAAGCTTATTCAATAATCATTCAGGATGAAAGCCAAATAATAAATAGAGATGACAGAAACTGAGTTTTGGAAAGTGCATATGTGAAAGGTGGAAGCACTGCCCTAATTACAGCTAATACTTCCAACATAAGACCTAAGAGAAATGCAAACTTGTATTGTGACTCTTGCCGCATGAATGGACATCAGAGGGAGTCATGCTACAAATTTGTTGGATACCCTCTAGGGTTCAAATTCAATAATGAAATGAGAGGAGAATATGATATTCAGGTAGTGGCAGTGCACAATGCGAATGTGAATAATAGGGACGAGGTGTAGTATGGTGAAATTAGAAATGCAATAGCTCAAACAGTTCCTGTTGATTCTGGAGCCGCAAATCACATGGCTTCATCCTTAAATCAATTATCCTGTCCAACACTTATATCTGACCTTAAACCTAATTGTGTCCAGCTGCCTAATGGAGATAATACCAATATCACACACAGACGATCTTATTCTATTTCCTTTTTACAAACTCTACATAATATTCCTCCGTTTCAATAGTCTTCTTTCTGTTTCTAAATATACTAGAGAAGTAAATTGATCTGTTATTTTCTACCCTGATTTCCATTTATTTTAGGACCTTTTCGTCGTACGGTGAAGGGAATTGGTAGACTCAAGAGTGACTTGTACATCCTTAGTCCTCCCACACCTATTGATGTAACCCTAATCTTGATTATGCTCCTGATATACCTTCTGATATTCCCTCTGTTTCATTGCCTATGTCTCCTAATTCACTTCCTACATTTCACTCTTCATGATTCTGTCCCTCTTAGAAGATTAAGCAGATGTACTGAACCTTCAATCTAGTTAACACATTATATTCACCCTCTTTACGTTCCACAACCAACTCCTCTTCTTATCCTTTTCAACATTTTGTGTCCTATTCTCACATGCCTACACACTATTAGTCCTTTCTTGCTTTATTTTCGTATGATATTTAACCTTTTAATTTTTCACAAGCTAAGGATGATAAATGAGTTAAGACAATGCAGCTAGAGATTCAGGCTCTAGATGACAACCATACTTGGGAGGTAGTGGTTCTACTTGCTGGCAAGGTTCCCATAGACAGCAAATAAATATATAAGATCAAGTAAATGCAGATGGTTTAGTAGAAAGGTTTAAAGCTAGACTACTTAGTAACGAATATACACAACAAGAAGGTCTAGACTTCCATGACACTTTCTCATATGTAGCAAAGCTTACTACTATTAGAGCTATTGCGGCTACTACAACCCTTAAGATTGGCGCATTTTACAAATCAATGTGCACAATGTATTCCTAAACGGAGACCTTGATAAGAAGATATCTATGAAAATGCCTCAGGGATTTAGTAGCCGGGGGAAGAACAAAGTATGTAGGCTACCCAAATTTTTGTATGGGTTAAAACAAGCATCTAGATTGTGAAACTTATAAATGATTCGAGCACTTCCAAAATTTGGTTTCCATCAAAGCAAGAATTATTATTCCATGTATACCAAAATTGTCAATAACAAGTTTGTACTAGTGCTTGTGTATGTAGATAATTTACTTGTGCCAGGTAATAACTTGGAGAAAATTCAACCAACCAAAGCAGCTTTGCATCAAAATTTCAAACTAAAAGACTTAGGTGAATTGAGATATTTCATTGGGATAGAATATATACGGTCGAAGTCGATCCCACCTATATGTGGTCAAAATCGGGCTCGACTCTATATGGTTAATATCGAGTTCAACTATTGCTCGATAGATCGAGTTCGGAATGCGTAGGGTCGAAGATCGAACCCAAGCTTCGTCGAAGCGGAACACGAAGTCAGAATGTCCAACCTCGAGAACACCGAGCCCGTGATCTGAGATCGAGTCTGACTCCGAAAATGTCCAAGGGAAGATCATCAAACCTAAATGATGGAAAAACGAAAAATCTGTGATGGGACGAACATCATGCCAGGAATCTCGGCATTAATCAATAGAACCGTTTAGTTAGCAAATCAGGAGATTTTTTACCTTGTACGAAGATTTTTACCTTGTATAGTAGTTTACCAGATGTATGACCTCCCCACTATAAAAAGGGAGAGTTGAACTATTTAAAGGACACCTTTTTACAAGAATCATCAAGAGAAAGGAAAAAACAGTAATATATTGCTCTCTTGAATCATTTTATTATCAACTTGTTTCAATCTCCATTATAATCAGTTTTTGCTCAAGAAGGATCAACCAACGGCCAAGAGTGTCTAACTGGGGTGGTTTGCATCTCTTTTCCATTTATCCCTTAATTTTAATTTTTAGTTATATTATTCGTCATTTGTATCAAATTAGGTCGCATATCCTTAAAACCGCGTATAAATTCAATTGTTATCCGAAATCTAGGGTAAACAGTTTGGCGCCCACCGTGGGGCTAAGGATAATAATGGATATTTGATACAACTTTTCGTCACACACATTGTTTCACACTTGCTCTTTGAAGTGTTTCTGATTCTAGGTTGCAATACGGAAATGTCAAACTCTTAATCGGCACCTTTGCAGGTTGATAACGAGTTCGATCATCAAGGTGAAAATAATAACATAGTGCCCGGTGACGATATTCCAATTGATGCTAATTCACAAGTGGTAGTTGATGCAGATCAGCTTACCAGCCCCTCAAATAGCATTCATAGGGAACTCGATCGGTGACACAAAATTCTCAAAATGATGAAAGGGACGGGATCGGCCTCCGGATGATTTTTGAAATATTGCAAGCCCAACAGGCAGCGATAGCTCAGTTACAAAATCGAAGCCAAGTCTCGAACAGGGTTGAGCTTGGCCCCTCCCGGGAAATTACCCACAGGGATGGATCGGTTGTAGGAGGGTTGAATGAGTGTGAATTGGGGGAAAACCCCGAAATTATAAAGATGCTCGAAGAACTAACTAAACGAATAGAATATGGGGAGAAAAAAATCGAGGCAAATAACAAGAAGGTGAAAACGTACAACTCCAGGGTGGATAAAATCCCAGGAGCACCCCCAGTGTTAAAAGGCCTAAATTCCAAAAAGTTCATACAAAATTCTTTTCCACTGAGCGCGGCTCCGAAATCGATACCCAAAAAATTTTGTATGCCAGAAATCCCCAAATACAACGGAACGACTGACCCAAATGAGCATGTAACCGCATATACATGCGGTATCAAAGGGAACGATCTGGAGGATGACGAGATCGAATTCGTTCTGTTGAAAACATTTGGGAAAACCCTGTCTAAAGGAGCCATGATATGGTATCACAACTTACCCCCTAATTTTATTGACTCGTTTGTTATGCTTGCAGATTCTTTTGTAAAAGCACATGCAGGCGCCATCAAGGTCGAAACGTGAAAATTGGACCTTTTCAAAGTCAGGCAGAAGGATAACGAGATGCTCGGAGAGTTCGTGTCCCGGTTCCAAATGGAACAGATGGATCTGCCACCGGTCACACACGATTAGGCTGTTCAAGCTTTCACTCAAGGGCTCAATGTTCGAAGCTCAGCGGCTTCCCAACAACTTAAATAGAACTTAATATAGTACCCTGCCATCACATGGGCTGATGTGCATAACCGATACCAGTCAAAATTCAGAGTCGAAGATGATAAGCTCGGAGCCCCTTCATGATCCATTTACCCTGTTAGAGCTTATGACAAAATCCGAAGGAAAGTTTATCGCGAACCAAGATCGAATAAAGAGCGACATCGGCCGTATCACAGGGACAGAAAAATCGGCGTATCCGGGCAAAACTCTCCAAGACATGAAAAGAGAAATGACCGAGGTCAGAAGATCCGGGGGCTCATAACCAAAAGCAATTTCGAAAGGCCCACCGGGCATAAAGAAGCACCTAGATTATCGGAGTATAATTTTAATATTGACACTGCCACTATCGTATCTGCTATCGATCGCATCAAAGATACTAAATGGCCTCGACCATTGCAATCCGATCCAACCCAAAGGGATCCTAATCAGATATGCAAATATCACGGCACTCACTGTCATAAAACAGAAGACTGCTGACAACTGAGAGAAGAAGTAGCCCGGTTGCTCGATAACGGACATCTTCGAGAATTCTTGCGCGACCGAGCAAAAAATCACTTCAGAAATAGGAATAAACAGACAGGCTAGGAAGAACCTCAACATACAATCAACATGATTATCAGTGGAGTAGATACCCCTCAAGGTCTGATGCTGAAACGTACCAAAATATCCGTCACTAGGAAAAATCACACTCAGGATTACGCGACAGAGGGGACTTTATATTTTAACGATGAGGATGCAGAAGGAATTGCACAACCCTACAATGATGCACTGGTAATATCTGTACTTATACAGAAAGTTAGAGTAAAACGTGTGTTAATCGACCCAGGTAGCTTGGCTAATATAATCCGATCGTGGGTCGTGGAGCAACTCGGCCTGTCAGACCGAATCGTTCCTACAGTCCGAGTACCTAACAGATTCAATATGGCATGTGAAAACACCAAGGGTGAAATAACATTGCCAATAAATACTACGGGAACCGTTCGAGAAATAAAATTCTGTGTGATCGGAGAAGACGTGAGATACAATGCTCTTATAAAAGGCCATGGATCCATGACATGAGGGTGGTACCTTCGACATTACACCAGGTGTAGAAGTTTACGACGCCGGATGGAGTTAAAACTGTTTACGGGGAGCAACCAGCTGCGAAAGAGATGTTTGCGGTGGAAGAAATGACACCAACACCAACGGTTCCTAATCAAAGGGTCGAGAGCAAGACAAAATAGCAATTATAGATACCATCTTCGGCAAATATGGATAAACAAGTATCTGTCGAGGATGATGATTATGGAATTCCCAGATCTTTCATCACCCCCAATGATTCCGATGCTAGCAAATCGACTGTTGAGAAACTAGAACAAGTCACACTACGAGAAGACTTGCCCGAATGAAAGGTATACCTGGACCCGGGGTTGAGCTCCGAGCTTAGGACTAAACTTATTCGATTCCTTACAACTAACGAAGACTGCTTCGCTTGGTCCCACCTTGATATAACAGGTATACCGTCGGAGATAACCACTCATAATTTGAGCCTGGATCCAAAGTTCTATCCAGTCAAACAAAAAAGGAGGCCTCAGTCCGAAATCAAACATGCGTTCATCAAGGATGAGGTAACTAAACTTCTAAAGATAAGGTCTATTCGGGAGGTTAAATACCTAGAATGGTTGGCAAACGTAGTGGTGGTCCCTAAAAAAGGGAATAAATTAAGTGTCATGACCCAAACTGAAGGGCCATGACTAGCACCCGACCATACTTGCCGAGCACCAACCTACATTTTATCTAACCTTCTTTATTATCTTTTAGGGCTGAGGAGATCAATATAAATGGTAGACATGAATCATGGAAAACCAACAATAAAATATAATGGCATGAACATACATAATATGGGATGACCAGACAATCAAAAAAACTATATATAAGGTACGAGCTACCACGCTACCATGAAAGACTATACAACAAAAACCAGCCAACAAGGCATACCAAACTATACATGAGTCGACACCTGTCTATGAGCCTCTAAAGGACCATAAATACTGTAACATAGCTGGAACAGGGTCCCGACATACCCATAATGTCTATAAAAAAAATGCATACCCAGACCACGACGAGTCCGGAGAAGGGATCTCGCCAATCACCGCTGAACTGGACAGCCTACTGTGGTGGGGGAGCTGCACCTGCCTGTCTATCAGGACCTGCAGCACGACATGCAGCATCCACAAATAAAAGGACGTCAGTACGAATAAAGTACTGAGCATGTAAGGCAGGGAACTATAAGTACGAACAGTAATGTAAGCAGGGATAGAGAATATACAACCTGTAACATCTGGGTACCTCTGAGGGCTACTGAAATGAAATGCATGATACATATGTATATATACATAAACTTTTAAAACATACGCCTCTGTGGGAATCATCATCATCATATCATACCCGACCATAATGGGCTCGGTAAAAACGTACCCGGCCATCATAAGGCTCGGTAGAATCGTACCCGGCCACGTGGAGCTCGGTAAAACCTAAATGATCAGTGGTTGCACAATAGGTGCCGTACTCGGCCGACTATAGCGCGGCTCGGTAGAGTAAAATAGATACATATATATAATGCATGCTCGACTCATGAAAATACGTTCTAAGCCTTTTGGAGTGATGTAAGGTTGGTATCCTCTGTACACGTTATTAGGACTAAATCTTCACCATGAATCTTATAAGAATCAGGAAGTACCAACAACATTGATAGCATAAGAACAAGAGAAGCAACATCAATGTCAATCGTTCCATAAGAGGGGAAACAATGTACATACTGCTAGCTTCTAAGAGTAGAGTTTCTTTGGAAGCCGGTTCATTACATCATGTACCATCGGAGTCGTGCAAAAGAAGGAAAGGGATAGTCTCACATACCTTGTATATACTGCCCTAATCTCAAGCTATGCAACTGTCACAACTCCTTAGTTTACAATAAGAGAAACGATACTATCGTTATCATTTAAGCGTCATAACTATTATGTATCAACCACAACCTATTTTACGATGAAACGGACAGCACCTCCCCTATATATATGACTTCACACAATTCAAAAAAATCACTAAACAGCCCAAAAACCATCAATAATAATCATATTGAGCCTCAAAAAATAGTCCACGCACAAGCTAATCACTTTATACATACGATGGTCACCGTAGTCGTGTCAAACGACCCGGAAATGTTATGAAGAACTATCAGCCCACAGCCCTAAATCTGTATGGTGTTTCTCCACTATATTCTTCCTCCAAAACTCCAAAAAACAGTAGTAAAACATGCAGCCCAACAGCAACACAAAACAGTCCACAAAACAGTCCGCTATAAGTGAATAACTCGAACTCACGGCTTTCGATCACC
Organism: Nicotiana obtusifolia; assembly: GCA_002018475.1. Classification (NCBI taxonomy): domain Eukaryota; kingdom Viridiplantae; phylum Streptophyta; class Magnoliopsida; order Solanales; family Solanaceae; genus Nicotiana; species Nicotiana obtusifolia. The sequence continues at coordinate 153,630 of MCJB01052952.1, forward strand.
GTCCCGTGAGTTCTTACATGTATAGAACGAATTACCATGAAATCACAGGAGAAAAAAATGTATGAAAGAGAGTAGTAAACTTACCTTACTTGTTGGATAACTCAGCGCTTTCCTTGGTTCTTCAAACTCTAGGTTTCATTCCAATTAGAACTTGAAAGAGAGGGAAAATCGATTAGGGTTTGTGTGGGATTTTTGGGGAGGGGTTGCAGGGGTTCAATTTGGTTTTGAAGGTCTGAAATAAGGGTGAAATAAATGAGTTTATAATCCCTTAAAATTCCTCTCTTGGCCGACTTTGGGACTTTTAATTTTGTCCTCTAATTTTGGCAAGTAGGTGATGCACCTACTTGTCACCTACCAATCTGCGCAGGTCTGCAAAAATACCTTTATCTCTATACTCAGAGATCGTATTGACAAATGGTTTAATGTGTTGGAAACTAGACTCATAGATCTTTAATTTGGTAGGTAGATCACCCCGTAATTCCTAGTAAATTGGGAGAAAAGCTTAGAAACATTTGACCTAATGTTTAAGTAAAATTATGGACCTAAGTTGCAACAACTTTTGTCGACTTTTGTTTCATAACTCGTTTGACTTCAAGACTTATGATACGGATATTATATGATTAAAATACCTTAAAAAAGACCTCTTGATTGTATTAAGAACCTCTAGGTTTACCCAAAAATATGAGTTACAACATCCTTGATTCGTGTAACTCCTAATACTTGTTAATCACCCTTGTACACCCTTATATCACTTAAGACCAATATGATTAACTTCTTATCATCTCAAAGATAATTACTTCTTGGATTTATGTTAAATAACATTTGTCATGAACTAACACGTGTGGATATGGGTTGTAACACCCCCCCTAGGAACATTCATCCTCGAATGTAAGGGTTCATGGGGAGTTTAAATCATCGTGGATGCCGGCCGAGTCTCTCTCATAAATAGAGGACGAACTTGCGAGCAGTTAACTCAACGTATGGTCTTACAAGAGTATGAAATGTTATGGTCATGTACATTATCTGCATATCACCATTTTGTATTAAGGAAGAGTATTCTCAAGCTATTGCTTACCTCATAGAGTTGTTTCACCTTCTAATGCATCCTGTGTTCCCCTAGCATCCTCGTTATCTTTATTCTGGAACAGGTAAGGGTATTTAGACTTCATCTCCTCTTCTGCTTCCCATGTCATTTCTTCCATATTCTTGTTCCTCCACAATACTTCGACGGAAGCTACATCTTTTGTTCTTAGCTTGCGGACTTGTCGATCTAATATAGCCACTGGCACTTCTTCATATGATAGATCCTCTGTAACTTGTACATCTTTGATAGGGACGACTCGAGAAGGGTCTCCAATACATTTCCTCAACATAGATACATGGAATACCGGATGGACAAATTCTAATTCGGATGGCAATTCTAACTCATAAGCAACATGTCCAATTCGTCGAAGAATTTTATATGGACCGATATACCTTAGACTCAGCTTACCTTTCTTCCCAAAAAGCATAACACCCTTCATTGGTGAGATCCTCAAGAAAACCCAATCACCAACCTCAAACTCCAATCACGACGTCGGACATCGGAATAAGACTTTTGCCTGCTTTGTGCCATCCTCAATCGTTCCTGTATCACCTTCACCTTCTCAATGGCTTGGTGAATCAAATCTGGCCCATATAATTCTGTTTCACCGACTTCGAACCATCCAACTGGTGATCTACATCTCCTCCCGTATAGTGCCTCGTATGGGGCCATTTTAATACTGGAATGTTAGCTATTATTGTAGGCGAATTCTATGAGTGGAAGATGGTCATCCTAATTTCCCTTAAAATCTAGAACACATGCTCGTAGCATATCTTCCAGTGTCTGAATGGTACGTTCAGCTTGTCCGTCAGTCTGCGGATGAAATGTAGTGCTGAGATTCACTTGTGTGCCTATACCCTTCTGAAAAGACCTCCAAAAGTTAGCCGTAAATTGAGCTCCTCGGTCTGATATAATAGATACCGGCACACCATGAAGCCTAACAATCTCCTTGATATACAACTTCACATAATCTTCAGCCGTGTAAGTTGTTTTAACTGGTAGAAAATGGGCACATTTTGTAAGTCGATCAATTATCACCCAGATGGAGTCAAACTTATGATAAGAGCGAGGTAATCCAATAATGAAGTCCATATTAATCACCTCCCATTTCCAGGTCGGAATCTCTATATTCTGAAGCAATCCATCGGGTTTCTGATGTTCTATCTTTACTTGTTGACAATTGGGACACTGGGCTACAAATTCTGCAATAGACTTCTTCATGCTATCCCACCAATACTGCTCTTTGACATCATGATACATCTTTGTCGAACCGAGATGGATGGAATATCGGGATTGATGAATCTGATTTATAATCTTCTCTTGCAACCCTGCCACATTAGGCACACATAATCGGCCCTGGTATCTCAATGCCCATCTCCTCCAATCTCAAAAGCCGTAATTTTACACTGCTGAATGCTCTCTCTCAATCGTACTAAGATAGGATCTTCATATTGCCGTGCTTTTACCTCGGCTACCAAAGATGATTCTGATGTATTATGTACAGTAACACCTCCATCATCAGAGTCTAATAATCTGATTCTCATATTGGCTACCTGATTAAGCTCTTTAGTCAACCCCCATCTACCTGCTTCAATGTGTACTAAGCTTCCCATTGACTTACGGCTGAGAGCATCTGCCACAACATTGGCTTTACCGGGATGATACAATATCTCGACGTCGTAGTCTTTCAGTAACTCGAGCCACCTCCGCTGCCTCAAGTTCAACTCCTTATGATTGAAGATGTATTGTAAACTCTTGTGATCTGTGTAGATGTCAACATGGACGCCGTATAATTAGTGCCGCCATATCTTCAACGCATATATTACTGCAGCCAATTCTAAATCATGGGTTGGATAATTCTTCTCATGCTTCTTCAATTGTCTTGATGCATAAGCAATCACCTTTCCACGCTGCATCAATACGCACCCCAAACCTATACCTGAGGCATCACAATATACCACATAATCTTCTATTCCTTCGGGAAGAGTGAGCACTGGGGCGGAT
>MCJB01052953.1:0-24732 GCA_002018475.1 Nicotiana obtusifolia
ACTGGTGATAGGTCCCCTTGTCTTGCTATATTTCTGAGGTTTTGTGAGGTGTCTTCCTCGTCTAAATCCCTACCAGAAGTAGCTGAAAGTGTGTTCATCATTCTTACTGAAGACGACATGTCTCTAGGTTTGAAAATTGCCTGCAACTGTGCCCTTAGAGACCCCGTCTTAATGGAAATGTTTTGGCCTGTTATTGAGATCTGCTTATTCTTTTGATGTTGTTGTTCTTCCTTTTCCTCTAACCCCTCTTCCTCAGCCCGAATTCCTTCCGGGAGTTCCCCCTCTTCTGAACCTTCCTCTAGCTGATCAGCCCATAATTTCCCTTCTATTTGTTTCAGTTGCCTCTCAACTCCTTTTTCTGTCTGCTTTTTTCTTTCTGAATTGTCCTTGCTCTGCTTGCCCTGTTGTTTCTGATTGGCAATGTTGTCGGATTCAGTTGAGACCAAGTTTTGTTTGTTGCTGAGTGGCTGTGAGGTTGTGTGGGATTGTTCTGTGTTGTTTTCATTTACAGATTTGTTATAGAAGCTCCTTTGGACCCACTGAGAAGTGAGTTCCTCCGCTCCTATTGCTGTGTTGTTGATGAATTCCTGTGTTTCTTTGGCCACTGGTTTTTCAGCTGTTGCAGTAGGTGCCATGTCATTTTTACTGCTGCTTGGCTTCACTTTGCTGGTGCTGGTTTCTGTTGGTGTTTTTGAAGTTTGTATTGTTGCTGTGGTATTTTTCCTGCTTGTTTGTGCTGGTGTATCCTTTGTCTGTGATTTTGCCTTCTCTGTTGTTTCTGAGAGTCCTTCCTCCTTGTTGATTTTTTTAAAAAGCTGATTTTTCTCCTTAGCTGCTTCTGTGAAGGTGTGTTCTGTTACTTCCGATTGGTATGTTTGTTCCCCTGCTGAGTTTCTTTTTTCCTGCTTTCCTGTATTGTGTGAAGCTGTGTGAGTTACTGTTCTATTGGCAGCTTCTTGCTTTCCTTCACTGTGACTTTTTTCAGTTCTGCTATTATCCAAAGTGTCCTGATCATCCAATTTGTTTGCTATTTGCATCAGTTGTGTGGCATCAGAATTGGTTTGAGCTTGTTCCAATTTGCTTGCTGCCGAGTGACTGTGACTCTCGGTAGAAACTGCTATTCCTTTGTCTTTGTTTGAGTCTATATGCTCTGATTCTGGAACTTCTTCAATATGCTTGTCTGTCTGTTTTTCATTGTCCTGGGCAAGTGCCTTGAAATTGTTGGTAACCAGTAATTGCTGAGTCCTCTTTTCAAGATTGTTATGTTGCTTCCCAGTGTTGGTGCGAGTGTCCCTATTGTCTTTCCTCACTTCTTTCCATTGAGAGCCAATGTTGCCAACCACCTTGCCGCTTGTTAGAATCTTCATCGGATACTCTTTTTCTGCTGATTCTTTACCTTTTGATTTCCTGTGATCAGTTTGCCTTTGTTCTTCAGCATTGCTTGCATTCAAGATTTCTGGATGAGCCTTCCAGCATTCGATCATTTCATGTCCTTGAATTCTACATTGTTTGCAATATTTTGGAAGGTAGTCGTACTGTACTTTGACCCATTCAGTTCTGATTTCCCCCGTCGCTTCATTTTCAATGTCTAACCTAACTTTTTGGGGCATTTCTGCAAGCAAATCAACCAAGACCTTAATCCTTGCACAACTCGGTCTTGTCTTATTCATTGTGGCTGCATCTAAATGCAATGGTTTACCAATTGCTGAGGCAAGGGAAACGAGACATTCTTTTACATAGTAGGTAGGGAGTAAATGCGGGAAGGAAATCCAAGCCATAGCCATTGAAGTCTCTTCTCCGGACTTGAACTTTGTGTCATATATGAACTGTCGCATCTGATATTCGAGACCATCTTTAGCTCTGAGGTAGTAAGTATTTTTGGAAGTCATTTTGATGAAATCTTCCCACAGTGTCAGTCTGATGAGCACATATTTTTCTCTGAAATAGCCGATGTTGCACTCACCTTTAATTCCGCACTGTATTGGTATGATTTTCCTAAGCTCTTGCAGGTCCGGCCAACCATACGAGAACTTACCCAGTACAGCAAAATGCAGACCTTCGATGATATTCATGCGGGAGACCTCTGCTTCCGTGTATTTGATAATTGGTTGTCCGTGCATGTATGTTACCTTCTTAATCGGAATCGGTTCTACTTTCTTGCTAGGGTTTTTCTCTGCGCCGTTGTTTAGGGTTGTTGGTTTGAGGATTTGTGTGTAATCTAGTGTTTTAGGAGTGGGTGAGTTGGAAATCATTGTGTTTGACACTGGGTGAGTGCTTGTCGAGGGTTGGCCAGCCGGATTGTCACCGGCCGGCGACGCCATTAGCGTCAGTGAGGACCTTCGACTAAGACGAAGCTTTTCTCTCTCTTATCGTCTCACTCGCCAGACTTTCTCTCTCCAATTCTATTTCGTTTCTACGACTTTGAAACTTTTGATTATAAAGATCAGTTTTAAACTTTAAAACACACTTGACTATAGCTAGAATTTCTTTAGCTACAGTTGCATAGTTTTTCTGAGAATTATTCCATTTCCCAGAATAAAATTGTACAAGATATTCCTATTTATTAGTAGGACATATCTGTTTCAGAATTCCTCCAAAACCTATATCAGAGGCATCGGTTTCAACCACTTTATCCCAGTTTGGATTGGCAAGGGTTAAACATGGAAGGTTATTAACCTTCTTCTTAATAAGCTTAATAGCCTCGGTATGATTATCAGTCAAAGGCTTTGGATTCTTCTTCAGTCTATCATAAAGAATAACAGTATCCTTAGCTAAATCCTTTATAAAAGGAGAAATATAATTAAGGCTACCTAAAAATCTTTGTAATTGAGTTTTGTCAGTTATGACATCAGAAAATTTCGAAGCAAATTCAATACTACGATTAATAGGAATTATTATCCCCTTTTCAATATTATGTCCTAAAAATCTAATATTAGTTTGAAAAAGATTCATTTTTTGTTTAGAAATAACCAAACCATTTTGTATAATAATTTTCTTAAATATTCCTAAGTGTCTGAAATGACTTTCAATACTTTTTGAAAATACTAAAATATCATCGATATAAACAATTATAAAATTAGTATAAGAGATAAAAATATCATCCATAATCTTTTGGAATTCAGAAGGGGCATTTTTTAATCCAAACGGCATAACATTCCACTCATATTGTCCCATTGGAACATTAAAAGCGGTTTTATACCTGTCTGATTCAGATATCTGAATTTGCCAATAACCTGATTTTAAATCAAACTTGGAGAATATAATCGCATCATGAAGTCTATCTAGTAAATCCTTCTTATTAGGAATAGGATATCTGATCCATTTCAGTGCCTTATTAAGGGGCTTATAATTTATAACAAGTCTAGGAACACTACGTTCCTGTTCCGCATGTTTATTAACATAGAAAGCATTACAAGACCATTTGGACTTTGAAGGTTTTATTAAACCTTTCTTTATTAGAGAATCAATTTCTTTTTTGCATAATTCCAGATATTCTGAATTCATTTGACATGGTCTAGCTTTAGTAGGGATATTACCCTCTGAAAGCCTTCTTCATAAGGAAGGCTTACTATATGACGCTTCCTGTTCCAAAATTGATTTGGATGATCTCCACATATTTGTAAAGAAAACTGATTCTTTATTGAATTAATTTTTTCTATTAATTTCAGAGCTTTCAAATCATGTTCAATAGTAAGACTTCAAATTTCATTTTTAAGAAAATCAATCTGTTTATTTTTTGCGGTAATATTATTGAAAATAATTTCGTTCAAAAATCTTTGGACCGGTTGAGCTATAAATTCAAAGTAATTGGTTTTCCATTATAATTACCTGTAATGCTATCAACATTCCAATTAGTAAAAGGCATGATTTTATGAATAAATAGCACACCTAATACTATATCCTGATGAATGTCTTTGATTAAAACAAAATTTTCGGGAATGCAAATGTTATTTTTGCAGATAAATGCTTTGGATAATTTATAAGTAATACCCATATGTTGTCCACTAGTATTTTTTAATCTATGAGTAGTTTTGTGAAAATATCTAGAAGGTATTATTCCTTCTTTTATACAATTTAAATTAGCACCACTGTCAAATAATGCAACAAACTCTTTTTTGAAATTATAATCAATTAAAAGAGTTACTTTGATTAAAAACTTTTGCGTAGTAAAGAACTGTAATTTTTGCAAATATTCATTGTCAGGTAATTTCACTAGAAAATCATCTTTTTTCTCCGTATAAGAAGTACTTGGACCACCAATTCCTAATTCAGTAATATCAGTACTAAATTCTAAATTGGTATTAATCTGAGGACTTTATAATTTAATAATCCTCTTATCTAAGGCTATATTAGAAGCCTTTAGACTCTAAACTTCACTTTTGAGATTATTAATCTCTTCCTTCAAATCTTGGACCGTAGTAGGTCTATCTATGGCGTGGGATTTTTCTCTTAAAATCCTCTTTATATCAGCCATAGTTTAAGGCCCTTCTTGAGGGGGAGGTTCCTCTAGCTTGAAACTCTTAAGACTATCCTCCTTGATAGGATTCATTTTATCAATGATCTGGGATCTCAACTCAGGATCCTTAAACTCTTAGTAGTTCTATTATACTGTCATTAGAAAGGACATTAATATCTAAATCCTTAAACTGCGAATAAATATTACAAAAGTTCATCTTCTGTATTGTTGTCACAACACTGGCCTTGCTTGCAAGGTTCACATTCCGTTTCTAAAGAAGAATAGTATTCTTCATTCTGCAACACCTTCAAATCTTCGTCGGTTGAAGATTATGTGTTACTGCATTCTGGAGATGAATTTAATAGGATCTTATATAATGAATCCTTAACATTATCTTCTAGGTCAATGTTCTTAATCTTATCCTTAACCTTACAGTCTTTAGCATAATGCCCTACTTTACCACACTTATAACAGGCATTGGGCTTTTTAGACTTGATAAAGTCTTTTATTTTCTTATAACTAGACCTTTTTTTCTCGGTCTTTTCCCTTCTTTTTTCAGGATTAACTCTCCTCTTTTTCTTATAAGGCTCTTTCTGGTCTTTCTTCTTCTTCTTATGAGGTTTCTTGATTTTAGGAATATCTATGGCAAATTGCTCACAAAATTCTCCTAATTGTTGTCTCTCATTTAGACGGTGCTTCTTGATCTCTTGATTTAGCTTAATCTCATTGCAAAGAGCTAAACCTTCCTGAGTGCATACACTTATTAACTTACCATAAGTATAACTATTATAATCAATACTCATAGCAGTACCTCTAAGAGTCTTCCTAACCCTTTCAGCAAATAGAGTGGGAAGCCCATCTATAAATTTAGACTTCCAGTGACTGCTATTACACTCTGGTAGTTCCATGACTCTTGAAAGGAACACATCCTTATACCATCTGAATTCAGTAAGTGTATGACACCTTAGGTTCTGAAGCATAGTTCTAATAGTCTCGCTATTATCTGACCATCTTCCTGAAAAATGTTCTATAATATTAAGAACTAAAGAATAAACTATATTCTGCACATTCTGGCCATTTTCTATTTTAACGGCTCCTAAAATATCAGCTCTTTGACTATTAGTCAGATAATTGTCCCACCAGCCTTTTAATTGGCCAGTAAACCCGGCGATAATCATATCAACTATGGCTTTCTCAGAATTATTATTCACTTTATAGATGGTACTATACATAAGCATCCTATGCACCTGAATGTAAATCTGCCTATCTGTAAAACCATCTATGTTCCATTCATAGATTTCTTTACCACTATGACTCTGTGAGAAGTAATTGGGCTCAGGTTCTTCTAGTAAAACATCCTGAGGGGTTGGTCTATCATAATAGTACATCCTTTGTACTGGTTTTCTATCAAACTTCTCTGAGATTTTATTAATCTCATTAGAAATATTTTCTAAATTTAAAGGACTAATTTTAAATCCTTCAAATTTCTTATTAAGAAGTTTCTCCAAGTCATCTAGACTTTTCAATTTAAAGTCTTTGACTTCTGGAGGTGGTTGGATACTGGCAGTTGCTATTTGCTCCTTACCTTTTATGGTATCCTTGCTACTAATTTTTTGGACTTCTGCTATAAGCTTGTCCAACCTATCACTGATAGAAGAGACTTGTTCACCCAAAATACTCACATAGATATTTGTGTAATTATTCTGAGTCAACATTGTATTTAAATTTCTAGCAGTAATAGTGAATGTATTATCATCATAAACTTAGAAAAAGCAGTATAATAAATAACCTTATCTTTTTCTCCCATTTGGAAAGATGTTTGAGGTGGGAAAACAAACTTAGTAATTTCACAATTACTAAGCTTATAATCTCGTTCTAACATGAAAATATAACCATCAACATATTTAGCCATAAACCAAGGCCCAAAATCTATAAGCTTGTTATGTCTACTGATATCATTATAAAAATCCTCTTGGAAAAACTTTATTAGTTTTTCATTAAAATTTTCAAAAAAACAATGTCTAAAGAGTTCCCATCTGGGCTTTTTGAATTCTTCCTGTATTAATTTTCTTGCCGGTGATTCCGGGCTAAAATCTATTTGGTCACTATCCATGTAAACCATTTGAAAAATCCATTTCCGATTCGGCTGGGTCTGGAATAGCACTAGGAATATTATTTGTGTTAATTTTTATGACATCAATTCTATCCCTAATCTGTGAAGTAGATGCTCTTGAAGGAAAATCTACTTTATAATCAACAGGAGAAATATAAGAAGAATTAGATCTAGTTAATCAAGATGAATAGCTGATATTATCAGTCTGATCTGGTTCATTGAACATGATCTTAACAGTTCCATCAGAAGTTTGTTCAACTTCTGTTATTTCACTGTTAATATTATTTCGAGGAGCTATTGACTCCTCAATGACCCATTCTTGGGGAAAGTCTATTCATCCCACTTAATAGGTGTTCTAGTAATCACTTTAGATTTACCAAAATTGGTTTCTATCAAAATAGTTTCATTTTTGAAATCCATAATTTTGCACATAGGATTCAAAATATATAAGGGTTTATAATAAATTCTATAACAAATACATATAACTTCAGTACCAGGCAAATAATCATAACCATGGAGTTTAATGCTTAATATTAAAGCATTCAAAGCATTTTCATCACTCAAAGAAATCTGCAAATTAGGATAAGCATTAAAATAAACAGGGCCATAGGCCAAACTGGTTTGTACTGTCCCTATTAGGGATTTCTTCCAGTTTTGGTTTCTACCATCTCTGAGAGCTGCTATAAAGCTTTCAGGTAAGCCTCTTAAAGTAAGTGGCTTAACTGCAACTTGGACTAAACCAATATGTAGAGATTTATGAGATTCTCTATAAGAGGCTAAATCATTTTCAGATAATAATCTAAAGGTAGCATGATCATTATCTACCGTGATAGGTTCTTCAGTAGTTTTGACTACTTGTTTTAAACCTAATCTTTCAAAAGTACCTAACTGGTATATAACCTTAGGTTGGATCTTAGGGATCGTCAACTTATTAAGGAGATCTAACTGTTGTGGCATATCATACTCTTCTTTTCTATTGTTTTTAACAGTAGATTGCTTCTTAATGATATTCATAAGGAAAATGGTGCTAAACTTAGTGTTCTATCCCTATTCTTTCACATGGCTCTGATACCAAAGGGACTACGGATCGCTTCGATATATACAATATATATATACAATATATATATACAATATATACAAGGCTTATATACGGCAATATATATATATATATATATATATATATATATATATATATACATATATTTAAGCAGGGCCCGGACCACTTAACAGCCTTACTTCTTTGATTACACTACTTCTATTTTGTAATTCATAGGTAATTTTCTACTTAAGTTAATTACTAATTTTTAAGCTTGTAGGATCTCATGCTAAAACTCAGAATTTTCACCTTCGTAGTTAATTCTTGGCTTCTTGTGCCTACATTAAAAAGCTGTTCGCCTATAGAGTCACATAAATTCACTCACCTCGAAGAGAACTAGTGAACTTGTAAACTTGTAAACTTGAAAGGTCGTTGAGGAACTTGATCAATTAGAGGAAGTCATTTTGAGTACAAGTTTGAAAGATCCTACCCGAAATATAGAGTGAACCCGAGAGTCATCCAAAAGTGAGAGACGAATTTTACTAACCTTAACACATTCTTTAGTCTTGTTTCTTTTGTAGATACGTGGCTACGGAAGGAGACAAGGTTTTTACCAATATTACTTTAGCCGAGCTCTTAGCTGAAGTAAGGGAAATTAGCTCCCGAATGGAGAATTTTGAAAAATTCGCTAGCAATTAGAAACATGTCGGAGAAGAAACTAGTGATGTTCCACCATCAGACCCGACCAGTTTTCGAAAGTGGCTCGCCAAAATGAGTTGAGGGACGTAGGTGCTCAAAATGTAAGGATCTTGGAAATTCCCTGGGGTATATACCACCATTAATGTCAGCCCAGAGAAACGTAGCACCCGTTGGGGAAATGAGGGCATCCCGTGAGGATGATCAACCTGAGTTTGCGGAGTTTTATGATGAATCAAGCAACTACAACATTCATAAACTCATATGCAACAGGAAAATTACAAGCAGTAGTATCAAGAATAAGCAGCAGCAGCAGCAGCAGCAGCAGGAAGAGCAGAAATTTAATACACCAAGTCAGCTTTAGTACAAAGGAAGCACAATGCTCGATGATAAAAAGCACATCAGTAGCCAGGGAGACAGCAGTAGATTGCGCAACCAGCAGGACACATTCCACGAAGCTCCCATCTTCATCAGAAAACACCAAAGTCACACTTATACTAAATGGCGTACTTCTGATAAATATCTTCTCCTGTGTCACAACAAAGGAGAAGAGCACTTTTATAGGCCATGTGACATACTTCTCAGAGAACTCCAATCTTTTTCCAAAAGTATCCTCAATGGAACAAGAAAACTACTTTTCACTCAAGTAGTAGAAGTAGGAACATATGTATTTTGTATAGTTGACCTAGATTTACTTCTCATAGTTTTTGTACATTTTTTGGGGAGGTAAGGTTCATGTCCCCCACCATTACTGTAATATTTTGTTAATTAATAAAACTTCTATTTAATCAAAAAAAAAAAGGAGGGGAGTTTTATGATGACAATCTAAGGCAGCGGGACACGAGGGTAAGGCAACCGAATGGGGGATGAGACTACATGGGAAGACATGGTTTTAACCGTGGTCCAAGAGGGAGACTTAGAGGTTTTGGTGGAAGGAATTTAGAGCCTGAGTTTGATGAATATGCTGAACATATGAGGGCTTCTAACCAATTCGTGGTGGCCGAGAAATTGGCCGTGATAATGGCTTGAATAGTTAATGCAGGTCAACCTAATCAAGCTACGTTCATGCCATCAATGTTGGATAAGACAAGAAAAGGCGCTGGTTAGCCTTGGAGAAGAGCCGAGCATTCAAGCATTCACAAATTTGGCTATGGACGAAATTAGAAGTTGAAGATGTACATTTGTGTTTTTGTTGTATTGTTGTGTAGTAATGGAAGACATTAATTCTTACTTGTTTGGTCCTGCGTGACTATTCTTTAAACTTAGCCAAATCGTATCCTTTTTGTTAGTTATTTTTTTCCTAGTTGATTTAGGACAAGGCTCATTCTATATAAGCCTAGAGACTTCTTTATTTTCAGAACCTAACTTTGATATATTGAATACAAATTCTAGCCAAGCCATTGTGCTCTCAAAGACCTGTGTGTTTGTGAACTTGTCCAATTTTTGGTGTGATTCCAAATTAAACTCGTTCCTGATGCAATTTAAAAAATGCGGAAAACAAGATAAAAGGATAGAAGCAAGACGCTCCATGAACTATAAAGACAACAAGTAGGAACTAGTCTACTTACTTTCTTGATGAAGTCACGAAGTACCTATACTATATGAACAACCCTCAAGACAACGATGGTCTTGCAAACTGTTCGATCAAACAAAGGAAAGAGTTCAATTTGGATTCATACAAAAATTGGGCAAGTTCAAAGCACACGAGTTTGGAGCAAAGTTGCTGCCGATTTTTATATTGAATATCAAAGTTAGGTTATGAAAATAATGAATTATTTAGGCTTATATAGAATGAACCTTATCCTAAATCAACTAGGAAACAAATAACTAACAAAAAGGCCACAATTTGGCTAAGTAAAGAGAATGGTCACGTATGTCACAACCCGACCGGAGGGCCGCGACTGGATCCGGACCTTACTCAACGGGCATCGGCGTACCCTTCATCTAGCTTTGCTTATTATCTATAAGGGTTGTCATACACATGCAATCTCGAACGATTATCATAATGAACTGAAATATCATACCATGATATGAACATACTTATATACATAATATGGCCACAAGGCTGCAACGCAAAACCATACAACAAAATACATGCGTTTGCCGACGAGGCAATTCAAATGTACATAAGTCAACCCATTGTCTATTGTCTATGCATAACCCAACACTTGTCTATGAGCCTCTACAAGAACATACATAATGCAACTTGTGTCGGAACAGGGCCTATAACAAAATGCATACCAAGACTACGGCAAGTCCGAAGGATGGATCTCGCCAACATCCGCTGAACTGAATAGCCTACTGCAGTGGAGGAGCCTCGTCTATCTATCTGCCCGGACCTGCAGCACGACATGCAGCGTCCACAAATAAAGGACGTCAGTACGGATAGTGTACTGAGTATGTAAGACAGGAAACGTAATGTAAGAACAACAATAAGCATCAGGAAAAGAAACATACAACCTGTACCATCTAGATGCCTCTGAGGGCGACTAACCATGTCATGTTTGACGTGCATATGCATATACATATATATATATATATATATATATATATATATCCTTTTGAAAATCATCATATACATATATATATATATATGTATATATATATATGTATATATATATATCCTTTTGAAAATCATCATATACATATATACGCCTCTGTGGGCCTCATCATCATCATATACATACGCCTCTGTGGGCCTCATCATCATCATATACATACGCCTCTGTGGGCCTCCTCATCATCATACCCAACTGATCAGTGGTTGCACAATAGGTGCCGCCCGACTGACTATAGCGCGGCGTGGTAAAGTAAAATAGCTGTCGTCTATAGCGCGACTAAATAGAGTAAAACATATATTTGCACAATAGGTGCCTGCCGGACCGACTATAGCGCGGCGCGGTAAAGTAAAATAGATAATGCATTCTGGACTCATGTGAATCATACTATCATGGTGACGTAAGGTCGAAGAAATAATAACACATTAATTCTCCCATAAGAGGGGAAATAATATAAGCACTCCTATATTCTAAGAGTAGAGTATCTTTTGGGGGCTTGTTCATTGTATCGTGTATAAACGGAGTCGTGCAAAAGAAAGAAAGGGATGGTCTTACATACCTGGTATTTACTGCACCAATTCTCAAGCTTTGCAACTATTACAATTCCTTAGTCTACAATTAAAGAACAATTCAATTGTTACTCTCTAAGCGTTATAGCTATTGTTAATCACAACCTCAATTCTATATGGTGTTCCTCCTTACCCTTCATCCTCCAAACTTCACAAAAATAGTAATAGCACATGCAGCTTAACAACAACCCAGAACAATCATAACCCAGTCCATTATCAGTGATTGACTTCAACCTGGGGCTCACATTATGCATAAAACGAGTTTCCAAGGATTCTTAGGAAAAGAATGCATGAAAGAGGGTGGTGACTTACCTTGCATGTGGAATATCTCAGCCCTTCTCCTTGGTCTTTCAACTTCTAGGTCTTACTCTCAATTAGGGTTTGCAGAAGGAGGAAAATCAGCTAGGGCTTTTCTCCAATTCTTCAATTTCCAGATTCTTTCTCCAATTTATAACTTGAAAGGAGAAGAAATTGGTTAAAGTTTTGTGGGACTTGAGAAGGGGTCGCAGGTGGGTCTTCTTCTGGGTTTGAGTTTCAGAAAATGAAGAAAGAACTGGTCTAGGCCCCTTTTATAGGTCAGTCAATAAGTGATACACGTGTCTGATGCTTTCACATCTGCGACTGCATTTCCATCGCAGAACCAACATGCGGTTCGCATTTTGGATGCGAAACTTAGCCCAGAAATCTGTCTCATTATGCGATGAAGAATGACAGATTTGCGGTCCGATTTCCAGTATGCGATCGCATACTGGCCGCATTCTTGACATAGATTTCTGTCCAGAAATCTGTTTCAGTCTGCGACACATCAGGTACGGTATGCGGTTCGCATTTCAATAATGCGATCGCATTCTTGGCCGTATTTCTGGCACTGATCTTTGTTCAGAAATCTGCCTTGGTCTGCGATTTCGGTGTTAGATTTGCGGTAGCATATCCAACTTTGCGAAGCCCTTTGCTCTTTTCTTGACTTTTTGAACAATTTTCTGGGTTCTTAGGTTCTTATATGTAAACTATTGTACAGCGCAATCTAACGTATGAAATTACGGATTGTAACATTCTCCCCCCCTTAGGAACATTCGTCCTCGAATGTAAGGGTCTACGGGGATTTTACATAGCATTCGGTCTTACAAGAGTATGCAACTTATGGACATGTATATTACCAGCATATTATCATTTTGCATTAAGAAAGTATTATCAAGTTATTGCTTACCTCGTAAGGACGTTTCTCCCTTCAGTGGGTTCTGCGTTCCTTCGGCATCCTCATTATCTCCATTCTGGAACAGGTACAGATACTTAGATTTCATCTCTTCCTCTGCTTCCCATGTCATTTCTTTCGTATGTTTGTTCCTCCATAATACCTTAACGGAAGCTACAACCTTTGTTCTTAGCTTAGGGACTTGTCGGTCTAATATAGTCACTGGCACTCCTTCATATGTTAGATCCTCTGTAATCTGCACATCTTCGATGGGGAAGACCCGAGAAGGATCTCCTGTTACAACCCGTAATTTCGTACCTTAGATTGCGCTGTAAGATAGTTTACATATAAGAGCCTAAGAACCCGAAAAATAGTTCAAAAAGTCGAGAAAAGAGCAAAGGGCTTCGCAAAGTTGGTATGCTACCGCAAAAGCCACATGAGGGCCACATATCCAACACTGAAATCGCAGAACAAGGCAGAGTCTTGGGCTAGGACTAATGTCAGAAATGCGGTCGACTATGCGAACCGCATTTTGAACATAAGGTATCGCAGACTGGAATAGAGTTCTGGGCAGAAATCTATGTCAAGAATGCGGTCCAAGAATGCGATCGCATTTCTTACATGCGACCCGCAAATCTGTCCTTCTGTGTCGCAGAGTGTAACAGATTTCCGAGCCACGGTTCGCGTCCAAAATGCGAACCGTATGTTGATTATGCGACGAGAATGCTATCGCAAATGTAAAGGCGTCAGACACGTGTATCACTTATTGCCTGACCTATAAAAGGGGCATACACCCGTTATATCACCATTTTTGGAACTCAAGACCAAGAAAAACCACCTGCTACCCTTCTCAAAGAAGTCCCACACAAATTTAACCAATTTCTTCTCCTTTCAAGTTCTAAATTGGAGAAAGAATCTAGAAATTGAAGAATTGGAGAAAAACATTAGCTGATTTTCCTCCTTCTGCAAGCCCTAATTGAGAGTAAGACCTAGAAGTTGAAAGACCAAGGAGAAGGGCTGAGATATTCCACATGCAAGGTAAGTCACCACCCTCTTTCATGCATTCTTTTCCTAAGAATCCTTGGAAACTCGTTTTATGCATAATGTGAGCCCTAGGTTGAAGTCAATCACTGATAATGGACTGGGTTGTAATTGTTTTGGGTTGCTATTGGGTTGCATGTCTTACTACTGTTATTATGGAGGTTTAGAAGAAGGAGGGTGTGAAGAAACACCATATAAATTTAGGGGTGTGGCTAGTTATAACTATAACGTTAGAGGATAACGATAGTATCGCTTCTTTCATTGTAGATTAAGGAAATTGTGACAAAGCGTAGCTTGAAATTGACGCAGAGAATACCAGGTATGTAAGACCATTCCTTTCTTTCTTTTGCACGACTCCGTTTATACATGATACAATGAACGAGCCCCAAAGATACTCTATTCTTAGAAGATAGGAGTGCTTATATTGTTCCCCTCTCATGAGAGGATTAATACATTATTATTTCTTTGACCTCACGTCACCATGATAGTATGATTCGTATGAGTCCAGCATGCATTATCTATTTTACATTACCGCGCTGCGCTATAGTCTGTTGGGCAGGCACCTATTATGCAAATATATGTTTTACTCTACTTAGTCGCGCTATAAACGACAACTATTTTACTTTACCGCGCCGCGGTATAGTCGGCCGGGCAGGCACCTATTGTGCAACCACTGATCAGTTGGGTATGATGATGAGGAGGCCCACAGAGGCATATGTATATGTTTTTCAAAAGGATATTTATATATATATGTATATGCATATGCACGTCAGGCATGACACGGTTAGTCGCCCTTAGAGGCATTCAAATGGTACAAGTTGTATGTTTCTTATCCTGATGCTTATTATTGTTCCTATATTATGTTTCCTATCTTACATACTCAGTACATTATCCGTACTGACGTCCTTTATTTGTGGACGCTGCATCTCGTGCTGCAGGTTCGGGTAGACAGATAGACGAGGCTCCCCCACCACAGTAGGCTATCCAGTTCAGCGGATATTGGCAAGATCCATCCTTCGGACTTGTCGTAGTCTTGGTATGCACTTTGTTATAGGCATTATGGGCATGTCGGGGCCCTGTTCCGACACAGGTTGCACTATGCATGTTCTTGTAGAGGCTCATAGACAAGTGTTGGGTTATGTATATACAATAGACAATGGGTTAACTTATGTACAGTTAATTGCCTTGTCGGCAAACGTATGCATTTTGTTGTATGGTTTTGCATTGCGGCCTTGTTGGCCATATTGTGTATATAAGTATGTTCATATCATGGTATGATATTTCAGTTCAATATGATTATTCTTCGAGATTGTATGTGTATGATAAGCTTTATAGATAACAAAGAAAGTTAGATGAAGGGTATGCCGGTGCCCGTTGAGTAGGGTCCGGTGCCCGTTGAGTAGGGTCTGGTGCCCGTTGCGGCCCTCCGGGTTGGGTCATGACAATTATGGTATCAGAGCAGGTCGTGTCCTAGGGATTGTCTATGAGCCGTGTCTAGTAGAGTCCTGATTATGGGTGTGTAGCGCGCCACATTTTATAATTAGGAGGCTGCCTGACATTTAGGAGTTGTTACCTTCTTTCTAAATCTAGATCGTGCATAGAGCTGAGTCGTAAGTGTTCGTCTCTAACATTCGCCTTGTTTTCCTGTAGCGATGCCTTTGACTAGGAAACAAGCAAATAGTAGACGACTCGATACAGAAGCGGGAGAGGGTACCAGCCAGGTGCCCCAAGCTAGAGAAGGCCAAAGTGAGCCTCAGAGTGAGATGCCGTCTCAGACCTCATCTACTCCTCCTTCCCTAGAGGATATTAGAAGCCACCCAGCATATCCAGTCCCTTTATCTGGTGCTACGGACCAGGACTTGCGGACTGTGGTACAGTTGTTGACTAGCTTGGTAGCTTCCCAGACTCAGAGGCAGAGTACCGACGCTACTGATGGACCGGTTAGTACGAGAGTTCGAGATTTTATTAATCTTGATCCTCCAGTGTTTACCAGGTCTGATCCTAAGGAGGACCCGCAGAATTTTATTGATCAGATACATCGCACACTACGGGTTATGCATGCTACTGGTACAGAGGCAGTAGAATTGGCTTCTTATTGGTTGCGGGATTTAGCAGTTTTCTGGTATGATAGTTGGGAAAAATCCAGGGGTTCAAATGCTCCCCCACCTGTGTGGAATGAATTTTCTGAGGCATTTCTTCATCACTACCTGCCAGTTGAGGTACGACGAGCCAGAGTTGATAAATTCTTGAACCTTAGACAAGGTAACATGAGTGTGCGGGAGTACATCATGCAGTTTGATTCTTTGGCAAGGTATGCTCCTCACATGGTGGCCGAGATGGGTGATAGGGTTCATTTGTTTGTGGATGGATTGGGACCACATCTGATAAATGAGTACACGACAGCATCCTTGATAGAGGGCATGGATATTTCTCGTATTCAGGCTTACGCCCAGACATTAGAGGATCGTAAGTGCCAGCAAAAAGTAGACAGGGAGCAGGATAGGGGCCAGCATAAGAAGACGAGATTCGCAAGGTATTCTGGTGACTTCAGAAGTAGTGGTAGGCCCCAGTTTTTGAGGAGTTCGGCACTACTTGTAACTAGTGCTCCTCCATATTTTCAGATACCTCGGTATGATCGACTTACCCATTCGGGCCCAGGTCAGAGTTCGCGGGCATCAGGCTCGCAACATCACAAGGATACCAGCCAGACGAGACCCCTAACACCATATTGTGGTCAGTGTGGCAGGGCCCATTTTGGGCTATGCTGTCGAGGTTCTGATGCATGTTATTTTTGTGGACAACCTGGTCATATGATGCGGGATTGTCCTAACAGAGGAGGCGGTGGTATAGCTCAGCCGACTGGATCTGTGTCTGGTACTTCCTCATCAATTCGACCTCCAGCACGGGGTCTCCAGCAGCCAGCAGGTCGTGGTAGAGGTAGGGGTGCAGTGCCGAGTTCAAGTGGTATTCAGAATCGAATATATGCTCTAGCAGGTCGACAGGATCTCGAGTCATCTCCAGATGTTGTCACAGGTATATTATCAGTGCTTTCTTATGATGTATATGCATTGATTGATCCTGGATCCACATTATCTTATGTTACACCCCTTGTGGCTGATAAGTTTTATGTCGAACCCGAATTAATAAGCAAACCCTTTGTGGTATCTACTCCGATTGGAGATTCCGTGGTTTTCAAGAGAGTATATAGAGGTTGCACCGTGATGATTTGTAGTCGTCAAACCTCGGCAGATTTGTTTGAACTAAAAATGGTTGATTTTGATGTAATAATGGGAATGGATTGGTTGGCATCATGCTATGCAAATGTTGATTGTCATTCGAAGATGGTTAGATTTCAATTTCCCGGTGAAGCCGTCCTTAAATGGAAGGGGAACATTGCTACGCCGAAAGGAAGGTTTATTTCCTACCTTAAGGCAAGAAAGATGATCTCTAAGGGTTATATCTACCATCCCGTTCACGTTATGGATGAGGAGGCGAAGTCGCCTATTCTATAATCAATTCCCGTAGTCAATGAATTTCAAGATGTCTTTCCAAATGAACTCCCAGGTCTTCCTCTTGATATGGAGATTGAGTTTGGTATTGATGTGTTTCCAGACACTCACCCAATTTCTATCCCTCCATACAGAATGGCCCCAGCAGAATTGCGAGAGTTGAAAGTACAATTGAAAGACTTACTGGATAAGGGCTTCATTAGGCCTAGCACTTCACCTTGGGGTGCGCCAGTCTTGTTCGTGCGAAAGAAAGACAGGTCGTTAAGGATGTGTATCGATTATCGGCAGTTGAATAAGGTTACTATATAGAATAAATATCCACTTTCAAGGATTGACGACCTGTTTGACCAACTTCAGGGTGCCAGATATTTTTCCAAGTATTGACTTACGTTCAGGGTATTTTCTGTTGAGAGTCAAGGAGAAGGATATTCCAAAAACAACCTTTCGGACAAGATATGGGCATTTTGAGTTCCTAGTAATGTCGTTCGGGCTAACAAATACCCCGGCAGCTTTTATGGATCTCATGAACACTATCTTCAGGCCTTATCTTGATGTGTTCGTGGTTGTATTCATTGATGATATCTTGGTGTATTCTCATTCGGAGGCAGAACATATGGGCCACTTGCGGATTGTGTTACAGACCCTTCGGGATCACAAGTTTATGTGAAGTTCTCCAAATGTGAATTTTGGATGAACTCAGTAGCATTCCTAGGCCATGTAATATCTGATGAGGGTATTAGTGTCGACACTCAAAAGATCGATGCAGTGAAGAGTTGGCCAAGACCCACAACACCGTCAGAAGTCCACAGTTTTCTAGGGCTAGCAGGGTATTATCGGAGGTTTGTAGAAGGGTTTTCCTCTATATCGGCACCATTGACTAGGTTAACACAGAAAGCTACCGAATTCCAATGGTCCGACTCTTGTGAACGGAGTTTCCAGGAGCTAAAGAATCAGTTGATCTCCGCGCCAGTGCTTACTCTTCCAGAGGGAACAGAATGGTATGTGGTATATTGTGATGCTTCAGGTGTAGATTTGGGATGCGTATTGATGCAGCATGGGAAGGTGATCGCATATGCGTCAAGGCAACTGAAGAAGCATGAAAAGAATTATCCAACCCACGATTTGGAACTGGCTGCAGTAATATATGCTTTGAATATATGGCGGCACTACTTGTACGGTGTCCATGTTGACGTCTACAGAGATCACAAGAGTTTGCAATATATCTTCAGTCAGAAGGAATTGAATTTGAGGCAATGACATTGGCTCGAATTACTGAAAGACTACGATGTCGAAATATTGTATCATCCCGGTAGAGCCAATGTTGTGGCAGACGCCCTCAGTCGTAAGTCAATGGGAAGCTTTACACATCGAAGCGGGTAGAAGGAATTTGACTAAAGGGCTTCATCAGCTGGCCAATATGAGAATCAGATTATTAGACTCCGAGGACGGAGGTGTTGATGCAATATAAAAAGCGGAAACAAGAAAAAAAAAATATAGAAGTAAGACGCTCAATGAAATATCAAGACAACAAGTAGGAACTAGTCTACTTACCTTCTTGATGAAGTCATGGAGTACCTATACTATACGAACAACCCTCAAGACAACAATGGTCTTGCAAACTATTCGATCAAACAAAGGAACAAGTTCAATTTTGAATCACACCAAAATTGGACAAGATAATTCACAGGATTTTGGGAGCAATGTGCTGCCCTTTTTTGATTGATAATAATTTGAAAAGGTATCCAAATTATGAAGTGTTTAGGCTTATATAGAATGAGCCTTTACCTAAATCAACTAGGAAAAGAATAACTAGTTAACCTAAATCAACTAGGAAACAACTAATTAACAAAAAGGCCACAATTTGGCTAAGTTTAAGAAATAGTCACACAGGACTCCAAAACAAGTATGAATTAATGTCTTCCATAACTATACAATAATACATTGCAAACGCAAACTTCACACACCAAACGCTTGGATCTTCTTCACCATCAAATGTGCATTATGAAGCGCTTTAGCTTGACTTCTCGTGAATAGTCTTGAAGGTTTAAACGTATCATGATCAGGTTGACCTGCATCATCCTCCCCTTCTTGGGAAGATTTCGTCCTCAAATCGAACCTTCTTCATATTTTAGAGCAACACAAGGAGTCAAATCAGTGACATTGAATGTCTTAGAGATAGCATAATCATCAGGCAGATCTAGGACATAAGCATTATTATTGATCTTCTGCAACACTTGAATGGTCCATCTCCCCACGGAGCTAACTTTCCTTTCCTATGGTTCGGAAATCTTTCCTTTCAGAAGTGCACCCAAACCCAATCACCTTTCTTTAAGTCCAGCTTTTTCCTTCCTTTATTCTTCTTGACCGCTACCTTTTCATAAGCATCCTCCAAAGTTTTCCTCACCTTAGCATGCAATTCGAGCAACGCAGCTGCCCGGTTTTCTCCGTCAACGCTAATAACTGCATCTCTCGGCAAAGGAACAAGATTAAGTGGTATCAAAGGATTAAAACCATAAACACATTCAAATGGAGTAATGCTAGTCATGCGATGAACAGTTCTATTATATGCAAACTCCATAATAGGTAATTGGTCAGCCCAAGTGCCGGACTTCCCTTTGGTCAAAGCTCGAAGAAGAGATCCTAAGGTTCGATTAACAACCTCAGTTTGACCATCAGTCTGTGGATGATATGATGTAGAAAACAAAAGTTTGGTGCCAAGAGCACCCCACAAACACTTCCAAAAGTTACTCAAAAACTTAGCATCCCTATCACTAACAATAGTTCGAGGCACACCATGCAACTTTAATACATTAGCAATGAACAAAGAAGCAACATGTTGTGCATCATCACATTTTTTACAAGGAATAAAATGAGCCATCTTAGAAAACCTATCAACAACCACATAAATGCTATCATGACCTCCCCTAGATCGCGGAAGCTCCATCACAAAATCCATAGAGATATCTACCCAAGGACTAGTAGGAACGGGTAAGGGAGTATACAAACCATGATTATTAGACCTAGACTTAGCACTTTTACACTCAAAACACGCTCCACATATTCTCTCGACATCTCGCCTCATCTTAGGCCAATGGAACTGTTCCGCTAATATAGCTAAAGTCTTGTCTACCCCAAAGTATCCCATCAAGCCCCCACAATGCGCCTCACGCACCAACAACTCTCACCACGAGGACTCGGGTATACAAACTCTCCCCTTCTTAAAAAGGTAACCATCATGCCATTGATAATTCTCAATCCGCTGCCCACTAGTAATGGCACCATACACACTCTTAAATTTAGGGTCATGCTCATACATAGACTTAATATTCTCAAAACCCATCAACCTAGACGCTAACGTGATAGCCAAAGAAAACTTCCTAGATAGTGCGTCAACTACTACATTCTCCTTTCCCTTCTTGTAATGTATCACGTATGGGAAACTCTCAGTGAACTCTACCCACTTGGCATGTCGTTTATTTAGCTTCTCTTGACCCCTAAGATGTTTGAGGGACTCATGATCACTCCTAATTACGAATTCCTTAGGCCATAGGTAATGTTGCCAATGAGCTAAAGCTCTTACGAGGGCATACAACTCTTTGTCGTACGTAGAGTAATTCAAGGCAGCCCCCTTTAACTTCTCACTAAAATAGGCAATAGGCTTCCTATCTTGCATAAGAACACCTCCAATTCCCACCCCTGAGGCGTCACACTCAATTTCAAACGCCTTACTAAAATCAGGTAATTATAACAATGGGGCAGAACTAAGCCTACGTTTCAACTCTTGGAAGGCACCCTCTTGCGGCTCCCCCCACACAAAAGGCATGTCTTTTCTCACCAACTCTGTGAGCGGTGCTGCTATGGTGCTAAAGTCTTTAACAAAGCGTCTGTAAAAACTAGCTAGTCCATGTAAACTTCTAACATGTGAAACAATAGTAGGAGTAGGCCAGTCCCTAATAGCTTCTACCTTAGATGCATCTACTTCAACACCATTAACACTTACAACAAATCCTAGAAATACAACTTTCTCTACACAAAAGGCACACTTCTTATAATTAACATATAACTTTTCAGCTCTTAATACTTCAAACACCTGCCTTAGGTGATCAACATGGTCATCTAAACTTCTACTATAAATCAGGATATCATCAAAGTAGACAACCACAAACTTATTAAGAAACGGTTTAAGCACATGATTCATTAATCGCATGAACGTACTAGGTGCGTTGGAGAGACCAAAAGGCATCACCAACCATTCATATAGACCAAACTTGGTCTTGAATGCAGGTTTCCACTCATCGCCCGGTTTCATACAGATTTGGTGGTAACCGGACCTAAGATCAATCTTAGAAAAACACTTGAACCACATAACTCATCTAGGATGTCATCTAATCTAGGGATAGGATGACGATACTTTACCGTTATCTTGTTGACGGCTCGACAATCAACACACATCCTCCAGGTGCCGTCTTTCTTTGGAACCAAGATCACGGGTACGGCACACGGACTTAGACTCTCTCGAACTAGCCCCTTATTCAATAGCTCATCCACTTATTCAATAGCCCCTTATTCAATAGCTGCCAAATGACAGGAATGAACAGGCTGCAGAGAAAGCAAATATGATGGTTACCCTCGAGCAAACTCCAGCAAGCATAGCAAGGTCGGACAAACAAGAATGCATTGCTGCACCAAACCTGGACACCCCTGCCAATGCCAACAAAGAGGACCTACAAGGCAGAAACCAGCACATCAGAGCAGTGGAATCAGCAGCACAAGCAGCCAGACAAGTAGCCTTAACAGTCTCATCATCAGAAACACAGAAAGTTGCAGCAAATATGAAACACAAAGTGCGCAACCAGAGTGAGAACATAACACAAGCAATAACTGAAAAGGGAGTAACAGATGACACCTCAAACCCAATTGTGACAAATGCAGAACAAGAAGCAAACCAATCCTCCCACACAAAATGCTCAAATCAGATTTCAGCAAGTTCAGCCTCGACCTCAACCTGTTATGAAATCCTACAAGGCAGAAACCAGCACAGAGCAGTGGAATCAGCATCACGAGCAGCTAGGCAAGTAGCCTTAACAGCCTCATCATCAGATACACACACGGTCGCAGCAAAGGTTAACACAATGAAACACAAAGTGCGCAACCAAAGTGAAAACACAACTCAAGCAACAATTGAAAAAAGAGTAATTGATGACATCTCAAATAACACAAAAGAAAGTTCCTTAGAATCTACTTCACTGTGGGTACTAAAGAATTTCTACAACAAAGCCGGACACATGAGCAGCATACAACAGCAAAGCACAATTCATAACAGCTGCACCAAAACTCCCTCCACAGGAGAAAGACAAAAACCAGCAGAAAACACTACTGACAGCCATCCAAAACCAATCTTTGGAAGATTATGGGCGGAACAATCAGAAGAAGGCTCGGAAGATGGAAGGATACCAGAAGGGGTACATAGTGAGGACGAGGGAACAACTGGAACATGTGAAAATGAATCCCAAAACAAAATGGCACTGTCCATCCCTGGAATGACAAACAGTGATCGAATAGTCCACAAAAATCAACAAGGAATAGACACTTCAACAAAGAAAGGTTTTGCCGACTATGATCCAATTATCAGGAAATACATAATAAGAGCCCAGCTACAAGCAATCATCATACCAAAGAGCTCTTCAACAACAGCAAAAACCCAAAAGATAGCAGACAAGTGCCTCACAGACCAAGACATGGATGAAGAAGATCTCAACTAAAACATAACCAACATAGCCAAGCAGGGTGACATCTCACCAACTCAAATCAACATACTGATATCATAAATACACCCACAGAAAAAACAGAACAAAAGCAATGACAGCTCCTCTAAACCACAAGCAAGAGGAGTGGCAACTCTCTCAAGAAAAGCCCAATGAATGCCATAATCTGGAACATCAGATCGGTCAACACAATGCAAGCTTTCGAAAGACTGATCAGTCTACACAACAAGCATCATTTCGACTTCATTGGAATCATGGAGCCAAAACAGCAAATGAGGAAACTGGAACAATACAAAAGAAGAATTGGTCTCGCACAGGCGGTAACCAATGTATCCAATAAAATTTGGGCCTTCATTGATGACGCATATACAATCAACATTCTGTCAGATACAATGCAACAGCTAACTCTAAAGCTGCTGCACAGAACCACAAAACAGGAACTCATTCTTACTTTGGTATATGCCAAAAGCACGGCAACAGAGAGAATCGAGCTATGGGACACTCTGTATGATTTAGCTCAACATATAAGCATAGCTTGGTTAGTGGGGGGAGATTTCAATGTCATCAGGGATCAAGAAGAAAAATTTGGAGGTCTTCTAGTTCCTTTCAACAAAGTGGACGACTTCAACCATTGCATTAACACCTGCCGCCTAACAGAATTAGAATACAAAGGAAGAATTTTCACTTGGTGGAACGGGAGAACAGACGAAGATTGTATCTTCAAGAGACTAGACAGATGCCTGATCAATTAGAACTTCCAACATGACTTCCCTACAATTGAACTCACACACTTGTCAAAGATTGGCTCGGATCACAGCCCGTTACTATTGCATCTAAAGAAGGAATCAGAAACAATCAGGAAACCATTCAGATTCCTTAACTTCTAGACCAAGCATGAAACCTTTCAAGCAATAGTAAGAGAAAA
Organism: Nicotiana obtusifolia; assembly: GCA_002018475.1. Lineage (NCBI taxonomy): Eukaryota > Viridiplantae > Streptophyta > Magnoliopsida > Solanales > Solanaceae > Nicotiana > Nicotiana obtusifolia. The sequence goes on from MCJB01052953.1 coordinate 23,861, forward strand.
TTGGCACGCGGACTTTCAAGGGGATCCCTTTCTTGTCTTCAACCACAAGCTCAAAAGAATAAAAAAAGCACTAACAAAATGGAGCAAAGAAACTTACGGAGACATCTTTCAGAACATAATCAATATGGAAGAAGTTGTCCTAGTTCATGAGAAACAATTTGAAACAAGGCCAACTGCCCAGAACAGGGCAAGACTCCAAAAAGTGCAAGCACAAATGATCAAACACCTTGCCATCGAAGAATAATTCTGGAAGCAAAAGGCAAGAATGGCATGGTTCAAGGACGGAGACAGAAACACCAAGTTTTTTCATGCGCTGGTGAATGGTAGAAGGAAGAAGCTGCAAATCAACAGAATACAAACCAGAACAGGAACCTGGATTGAGGAAGAAGAAGGAATAATAGAAGAAGCTATCTCCTTCTACAAAGAACAATTTACAGAAAACTCCTCCCCTACTGATTTTAGAATACTAGATCACATCCAGCAATCAATCGACCATCAACAAAATGAGGAACTGATTAAAATCCCAACAAGAGAAGAAATCAAGAAAGCAGTTTTCAATCTAAAAGGAGACAACACAGGTGGGCCAGATGGCTTTACAGGTCTTTTCTACCAATCATGCTGGGAAATCATCGAGGACGACATTCAAAACATGGTTGCTGCCTTCTTCACTGGAAGAGAACTTCCCAAATTTGTAACTCACACAAACTTGATTCTCATACCCAAAAGGAAGGTGACAAAAACTTTCTCTGAGCTGCGACCCATAAGTCTCAGCAACTTTGTCAGCAAAATCTTCTCCAGAATCTTACATGAAAGACTCCTGAACACACTGCCAACTCTCATCTCACAGGAACAAGCAGGTTTTGTTAAAAACA
>MCJB01052954.1:0-19394 GCA_002018475.1 Nicotiana obtusifolia
GGCCGGTTTTCAGGCTTTTCATGCACAAGGTCCAACATATGGCAGTTCTGTTCCCGCACCGGGTCCTTCATGGCTTCTTGACAGTGGCGCCACTCACTATATCTCCACCGACCTAGCAAACCTTTCCCTCCACCAACCTTTTCCGCACACTGACTCTGTCTACATTGGAGATGGGAGCGCGCTTCCTATCACTCATACTGGTTCGACCACTCTCCCTACCTCAGATCGTTCTCTTCATTTACATATTGTATTGCATGTTCCTAATATGAAAAAAAACTTGCTTTTCGTCTTCCAGTTATGTAAGTCTAATGATGTGGCAGTTGAATTTACTTCCTTTGATTTTGTTGTAAAGGATCGCAGTTCGGGGACTCACCTTCTGGCGGGATGCACTAGAGACGGCACCTATGTGTGGCCCTCATGTAGCCCCTCTGCCTGCGTTTACTTCTCGGATGCTCATCCTCCCCACACTGTCTAGCATTCTCGCCTTGGTCATCCGGTATCTGCCATCTCTCGTCATATTTTATCGCATTATCAGTTGCCTTATTCTAGCTTCGCACTTAATAATAGCTGCACTGCTTGTAGTTGCAGCAAAAGTCATAAGTTACCTTTTTATGATTCTTCTATTATTTTCACTAAACCGTTAGAGTATATTTTCTCTGATGTATGGACATCTCCTGTCTCATCTAGTGAAAATTTTCGTTATTATGTGCTGTTCGTTAACCATTTTACTCATTATATGTGGCTGTATCCGATGCGGCATATGTCTGATGTGCGATCCATTTTTGTTACGTTTCAAGCACTGGTTGAAAATTATTTTTAACTTAAAATTAAGTGCCTTTACTCAGATAATGGGGGCGAGTATCTTGCCTTGTCCTCTCAGATGTGGTGCCCCTCGCACTATGTTCTTCCTCCTGTTGTTTCTCAGACTGTTACCTCTCCGGTTCAATCTCCCCCATCCACCGCCTCTTCTTCCCCAGCATCCACCCCGCAACAGTCTCCACCTTCGCCACCACCACCACCATCTTCTTTTTCCACCCATCCTATGACCACCCGTGCCAAAAACAATATCCGCAAGCCTATCCAAAAACTCTCCCTCACAGCTCAGCTTCATCCTTCTCTTGACTTCTACTGCCACTCAAGCCTTGAAGGATCCGAAACGGCGGGCTGCCATGTCCGAGGAGTTTGAGGCGCTTATGCGCAATGGTACATGGGAGTTGGTCCCTCCTGATGGTATTCAGAACTTAGTCGGCTGCAAGTGGGTTTACCGGACTAAGTATCTTTCTGATGGCAATGTTGATCGGTATAAGGCTAGGTTAGTGGCCAAGGGCTTTCATCAGCGCCCTGGTATTGACTATCAGGAGACTTTTAGTCCGGTTGTTAAGCCAGCCACCATTCGCTTGGTTCTTACCTTGGCAGTCTCTCGAGGCTAGTCTCTCAGGCAGTTGGATGTCAACAATGCATTTCTACAGGGTCGTCTTTATGAGGATGTGTACATGGCTCAGCCTCAGGGATTTGTTGACACTGGTCATCTGCACTATGTGTGTAAGCTGCATAAGGCTATCTATGGCCTTAAGAAGGCTCCCAGGGCTTGGTATTCAGAGTTGAGACAGTTTTTGTTGGCACAGGGGTTTCGGAATTCCAGGGCTGATACCTCGTTGTTTCTCTTCGACCGGGCTGGTGTCTCTGTGTTGGTGCTGGTTTATGTTGATGATATAGTGGTTACTGCGTCTGATCCGGGTACAGTTGATCGTTTTCTAGCTGAGTTGGCACGTCGTTTCTCTATCAAGGACCTTGGTACTCTGTCCTATTTTGTTGGAGTTGACGTTCTACCGCACCGTGATGGTCTCCTACTATCTCAGCGGAAGTACATCCTTGATCTTCTGCATCGGACTCATATGGCTGATTCTAAGCCGGTACTTACTCCGCTAGCCACTGATCAGCCATTGTCTTTCCTAGATGGCACAACCCTGGGTAATCCGACTGAGTATCGGACTGTTGTGGGTAGTCTGCAGTATTTGGCCCTCACTCGTCTTGACACTGCTTATGCCGTGAACAAGTTATCTCAGTTCATGCATAAGCCGACTACTGCTCATTGGGCCGCGGCGAAACGCCTGCTCCGTTACCTTTGTGGTACTATTGACCTTGGTTTACTTCTTCGTCGTGTTTCTCAGCCGTCCTTGTATGCCTTCTCTGATTCTGACTGGTCCGACAACAAGGATGATTATACCTCTACGAGTGCATATGTGATCTATTTTGGTGGCTCCCTCATCTCTTGGGCCTCTTGGAAGCAGCGCACTGTTGCTCGCTCTTCCACCGAGGCCGAGTACCGATCTGTTGCCTCCACTGCTGCAGAGCTCCGCTGGTTGTGTTCTCTGTTGACTGAGCTTCGGGTGTTTCTCCCTGCTTGTCCTGTTATATACTGTGATAACGTGGGTGCTACGTACTTGTGTTCTAATCCTGTTTTTCACTCTCGGATGAAGCATATTGCCCTGGATTTTTACTTTATTCGGGAACAGGTTCAGCGTGGTATTCTACGTGTGACTCATGTTTCTGCAGCTGATCAGTTGGCTGATGCTCTGACGAAGCCTCTCTCTCGTGCTCTGTTCTTGCTTCTTCGGTCCAAGCTTGGACTTACCTACCGTCGTCCAGCTTGAGGGGACGTATAGACTAGATGTCTACTTAGAGTAGAGTTCTTTATATTTTATGTTATGTACTTAGAGTAGAGTTCTTTATATTTTATGTTATCTCCCCTTTGTAATTATTATATAAACACATCTAGTAGAATGAAATTATTATTCTACCAAAAATAATTATTCTACATTTTATTCCTTGCAAGCAAAATGCAAATTGTTCAGTTTATTCAATCTGTAAGAATAATATATGACTTGTTTCCAACAAAAATATTAGAATAATATTATATTCTTTATTTCGTTTTTAGATAGATGGTAAATAGAATAGAAAACGATATGGGGTTGAGGTGGAAAACGTTTCTTACATGTAATTCAAAACTTGGAATACACATACACTGTTTTTCATGCACGACAAAAAGGAAAATCAAAGAACTTTTCACCTTTTTTTTAGAGATTAAATATATCAAGAAAAAATATTCCATGTTCAATGTTATTTTTAAAAAAGGAATCGATGACCAAATATGTAATATGAAATATTGGACGTAATAATATGAAATTAAAGAGATGAAATAACTTTTTGCAAATTTCTTTTATTCTTTTTTAACCTTTTCTTGTCTAGTTTGAGTAACTAAAATTGTTTGTGCGACACAAATGCTTATTCTCGGTGCAATTCTAGAACTTCTAGCACTTTATTCCTCGTTAACAAAATAAGTAGAAACAAGATTTAAAATATTAATAATTTAAACAAGAAAATAATTTATAAAAAAAATTTATCATTAATTTTAAAGTACTAAATATTATGACTTTTTACCTAGTTTAATAAGGAAATATTTAATACTAACTAAAATTGTAGTTAATTTCAAAGTCCTTAATATTAGGACAGTGAATTAATTTATAATTTTGTCCAAGGTAAAATCTATTTTTAAAGGGTAAAAAAGGCGAACAGTATTTCCCTAAGGGGTGTCGTGCTTTTAATATAATAATATAGATAGATAGATTATCATTGAAAAGGAATCAAAGGTTCAGTAAGAAAAAATGTAAATTGCATTTTTTTAAAAGGGAGATAAATGTAATACACGAAGAATCTTTTCTAGAGCATAGAATTAAACCTTTTGAAGCATTAATAGCAAATTAGATACTTGACATGAACCTACAATGAAATCCCAGTATATAAAAAGAATGAGAATAGAGAGGATTAACATAAGATATTAGGGATCTTTGATCGGAAAGAAGTACAATAGTAAATGTTCTTATCGGTTGTTACTAAATGACTATCATTAATAAGCTATTCCGAAATCATAAGTATTTTGTTAGAACTGTATACTCCTAAATTTTATTCATAATTTCAAATAATTATTTCTACTATCAATCAAGGGCTCAGTTGCCAAAAAGAGAAGGTCGAATTACACATTTAGCTGATTGGCAAAAAATAATTACATCTGCTAATCAATAGACAGAAAAATATATATGTATATTTATGTTATTTTATGTACATTAATAAAATATATTTTGCCTGCTGTTATTAAAACGGCTAATACTAAGTAGTTTTCCAAAAGAGAACCCCCTAGAATGGGCTGAGCACAAAAAGAGGACCTGAATTGGGCCGACGCCCAATCTTTATGGACTGGGTTTCAGATTAGGCTTATATTCCCATAAAGTATGGGCCGTGCTGATCGATGGGGTTAAAATCGTAAAAATTGCATGAGGCGCCTTATTTGGTCGCCCCTTTTTAACTTGTACCCGCTTTGTTTTTCCATTTGCATCCATACCTATTTTTTTGTTAAAAGTATTTTAGACAGACGATTTTGCCCTTCTTTATTAAAAGACTACTTTCTCTCCAAGTATACGGTATTGTATTCCCTGTCTCTGTCTCTCTCTCCTTCTTCGCGGTTTTGATTTCTTCTTCTGTGAAATCAAACAGTTTTCGAAATTGCATTCTTCTTGATTTTGCAACTGTTTCTTCCCCAATAACATTAAGTACAATTGCAGGTACGATTTTAATGGTTGCTTTTGGACATTGCATTAACTTTGTATGGGTTTCATAGTTTTATGATTTAATTTCTGAGATTTTGGTTGAGAGTAATCTTAATTGAATCGCTTTCCTTTTTTTATTTGTGCTAAAATAGTTTCGTAGGGTTTACTTTGATTAGTGCATTGGTTTTGTAGGTTTTACTTTTACGATTAGTGTTTTTAGGTTTTTTGAAACCGTGTTTGTATTTTTGATGAAAATTCTATATATTCTTCAGTGATTTTTGTTTTTTGAGACGTTGAAATTTTTAAAAATTTTGAGACTTAAATAATGATGCTATTAAAGTATGAAGTTGAAATTTTATTTTGTGTTTTGTATTAGTAAAGCATGTTTTGTCTGCAGTTTTTGCTTTGTTTTTTATGAACTAAAGCATTATTGGAGTTGCATTTTGTGTTTGTATTTGTAAAAACTACAACATGTTTTGGCTGAAGTCTTTGTTCTGTAATTGCTGAACTTCGGCATTCTTAGAGCTGAAATTTTGTTTTGTATTTTCTGACCTTCAGCATTATTAGAGCTGAAGTTTTGTTCTGTATTTATGTGAAGTTAGAGGACTTTTAAAATATAACTTAAGCCAAATTGTGCTGAAGTTTTTAAAGGTTTTTTTGATAATGTTCTGAAGTTATTTGTAACTACAGCATGTTTTGGCTGAAGTTTTTGTTCTGCAATTGCTGAACTTCAGCATTCTTAGAGCTGAAGTTTTGTTTTGTATTTTCTGAACTTCAGCATTATTAGAGTTGAAGTTTTGTTCTGTATTTCTATGAAGTTAGAGGGCTTTTAAAATATAACTTAAGCCAAATTGTGCTGAAGTTCTTAAAAGTTTTTTTGATAATGTTCTAAAGTTATTTGTATCTACAGCATGTTTTGGCTGAAGTTTTTGTTTTGTAATTACCGAACTTCATCATTCTTAGAGCTGAGGTTTTGTTCTGTATTTCTCTGAAGTTAGAGGGCTTTAAAATATATCTTAAGCCAAATTTTGCTGAAGTTTTTAATGATTTTTTTGAAAATGTTGAAGTTATTTTTTCCACCTGTAATTTTTTCGAACGGATGACATCTGGGAAATCCAAAGCACCTAACGATCTAAAAGCACCTAAAGCACCTAGAATACGTAAAGCTCCTCCCATCCCTGTTTCTGTACCTACAAAACCAGGGGAGAGATATTATGAGTTTCGAGATTGGTTTAACTGTCGTACTTACTGGAAGGGGAACCATGATTTGAAGGGTTTAATTGTAACTTTCTTGACTCCTGCGCAACAGGAGAAGCTGAATAATGGTACATTTCGGTATATTATGGCTATGGAGAATTTCCATTGCAGCATGAAGTTAGTTCATTATTTGATTCTTTCTCGTGTATTCACTAATGATTGAGATTCCATTAGTTTCAAGATTTTTGGGTGTGATGTGTTGTTCAGCCTTGAAGATTTTCACATTATGTGCGGTTTGAGGTTCACAACACATAATATTAAAAAATTAATTAAACAAGAGAGCAAGATTCTGAAGCGCTATTTTGGGAAGTCTAAGGGTGTGACCTTGAAGGACATTCGAGATTATATGATACAGAAAAAAAAAAAAAAAAAAAAAAAGGGATGGTGTGAATTTCAAACACGTATGCAAGAGTGATGAAGATGCTGTGAAGCTTATGAAAATTCTTGTTGTGGAGTCTATTTTATTCGGAAGAAAGAAAGAATCAACTGTGTTGAAGGAGTATGCAGCTATTGTTGAAGACGATCAGGCTTGTCCTGATAATGGGTCTTATGAGAAGCTTATTACCTCAATGAAACATGCTTTGGACCACCAGGACAAAAATAACCCAACTGAGTATACTGTAGGCGGATTTTCATATCCATTATGTGTTTGGTTCTATGAGCGCTTTCCAGATATTCGGGACAAGTATTTAAAAGATGACGACTTTCTTGATGCCCCTCAGGTTCCCAGGATGTTACGTTATACATCTTTAGGAGAGCCTAAATTTAAAGAACTTCATAAAGATTACTTCAACAATCATGGGGTAAGTTAATGTTCTTTATTTTTCCTTTTTTTCTATAGTTTTATTAATATGTTGACGTATCAGTTTATTTTATTTTTCGTAATATACTTTTTTGTATTAATTGGATATAATTCCTATCGAAGAGAAATTGAATTCAATGCCTTTAATTGGACAATTACCAAGCAGTCGCATTCGTACAAAGGTACTGAATCCAATTCCTTCAACTGGTGAATCACCACGTAGTCGGGGTCGATAAGAAAAAAACTTATCGAACTCATGTAATTGGAGTATCACCTTGTACCCAGAGTTTTTCTAACCGTTCTACAATGGCGTTTGACAATGAATTAGTCAACACAATATGTCATGTGAGTTTTTTTTGTATGTGTTTATTCTGAAGTTTTTCATACTATTTTTTGCTTAATTATAGGATATTTTATGTGATGTTTTTGTTCTGTATTCAGCATTGTTTTTTGAGCTAAAGTTTTTGTTCTGTGTTTTGCAAAACTACAGCAATTTTTGTTCTGTTTGTGATGAACTTCAGCATTATAGGAGCTGAAGTTTTGTTCTGTATTTTGTAAAGTAAAGTATGTTTTAGCTGCAGTTTTTTGTTTTGTTTTTTATGAACTTCAGCATTCTTGTAGTTTTGAAGTTGTGTTCTGTATTTGAAAAACTACAGCATGTTTTGGCTAAAGTTTTGTTCTGTATTTACTGAACTTCAGTATTCTTAGAGCTGAAGTTTTGCTCTGTATTTGTTGAACTTCAACATTCTTAGAGCTGAGTTTTGTTCTGTATTTACTGAACTTCAGTATTCTTAGAGCTGAAGTTTTGTTCTGTATTTGCTGAACTCCAACATTCTTAGATCTGAAGTTTTGTTCTGTGTTTCTGTTTTCTGAAATTATTGTGTTGTTTCTATTTCTATACTAGAGGGTAGCAAGGGAGGTTAAAAGCCATGCAAAAGAAGAAAGGCGCCTGATCGCGAAAGAAGTTGTTCAAGAGTTTCGACGGGAGGAGCGATCTGCTATTGTGGATGTTGTGAAAAAAGTCAAGATAAGCTTATTTACAGATAAGTCTTTTTCTTCGGCTAATATAATTCGTTTATTCAGATTAATCATTGTTACTAATTTTTTTATAGGAATATTTTGATTAGAATTTTGAAATGTTGTTTAAGATTGTCGACAAATCAAAAGGAATAGATGATGGCGATGCAGATTTTGAATTGATGAACTATCGACAATATGATAGGATGAACGACTCCTTCGAACCTCAATCGGATATTAATGATGCTCATGATGCACTGCATAGAGTCACAGATGAAAATGTAAGAGGTGAGGAAGCAGCTGTTGAAGGCGACGTTCAAGTATTCGAGGAAGTTCAATGTGTAGAACAACAAGTTGAAGCGGAATGTTCTAGTGTTGATAGACTAAGCAAAGTTGCTGGATATGATGAACAGTTATCAACCGAGAATGTAGGAAGCAAGAAAGGTGCAGATGATGAAGTTGTAGGTACTGAAGAACATGTACCGACTTGTGCTTTGGGTAGTCCTATTGCAAAAGGCAATGTGTTTGCGGCAAATCATGAACGTGTTGGTATTGAAGAACACACACCGAGTGATGTGGGTACTCCTATTGGGAAAGGCAATGTGCTTCCGGAAGCATTAGTTATTTGCCAAGAACTTTTACATGCAGAGACACAGGAAGTTGTCACTACAGGTATAAATATTTTTTATGTTATTTTATATATATATATATATATCTTCTTTAGGTCACTGATCCCCCCTCCCTCTATGAATATGCAGTGGAAGTCGAAAATAGTGGTGCTTCAGTTGATACAACTCAAAAACTCTCCGATGATGCTGCATTGCATGAAGATAGAGTCGAGAAAATCCTTCTGCATAAGATTCCAATGTTTCCCGACGATGCCACGTCATTGAATGAAGCTGGAGTTGCTGAGATCGACAAAGGTATGCAGTCTGGCGCTAGCACATTGGAAGGCAAATATCAAGGTATTCTATACATCACGAATTTAATACATTTGATCCAAGTATTTATTTTCAGTTTGAAATTTTACATACTTTCTTTTCTTTTTTTGTGCTTTTTGATGATTATTCAGAAAGACTCAATGCAGCCGAAAAAGAAATTGGTGAGCTCATTCGGTTATATGTAAAAGGAGAAATATAACTATGCACACATGTTGGCTCACAGATAGGTGTGAAGTGTATTTATTGTATTTTCAAAATTTAGTCAATATTATTTAATATATTTCTTTTGCAAGAAGATATAGGCATATCTGAGGGTAATGCAGGTGGATCCGTTGGTAAGTACACACCATCTGTGTCATAACACTTAGACCAAGTAGTTATTTAATGCAATACGATCACAAGATTTTTTTTTGCTTAATGTATGTTTGTATCGGTTGCATTTTATGTATATATTTTCCTTGTTTTTTGCAGATCTCATCTAATGCATCACAACTTCTTTCAAATCCTAACAGGAGGAAGGTGTCCAGTTCTCCTAATATTTTGGGTGACATCAGTGATATCCCCAACTTCAATTTATGTTCATTTTCGCTGGGTAGTGCACAAGAGATTGGTTCAGAAGGTAATTCTGTTGTTGTTGTTGGTGGTGAAAAGAGAAAAGTACATCATGAACAGTAGGGAGTTGTTCAAGTATCGGCTCCTATAGCTATGGATTTTTCCCCCGCTGCTGAACCGCAGCAGTTAGTTGCGACTGAGCAGCAGGAACATCAAGCAAAAAAAATCTAGCTAAACTAGGGAAGGTGTCCCTTCCATTATGTCAAGGGGGCAAGATTGAAAAGTAGGAAAGAGTCCTTACGTCATTCCTAAACAAAAGTCAAGGGGGCAAGATTGGAAAGTAGGAAAGAATACACGAAAGTGTCCCTTCCATTATGTCAATCAAGATAGTGGATTGATGTAAAGATTTACAGACTGGTTGAAGACGAATGCTAGGGAATATAATTCTAAGCCATTTAGATTAGCTGGAAACAATATTTAAAAGTCGTTCTTTACTGAGCTTGTGGACCCTACCTCTGATCTTGCGGATGAAGCAAGTCATTAAGATTGTTTTCTGAATTGGTTTTGAACTGTATTTCCTAAAACTTCAGCCTTATGTTTGTTTTTAAAGCTTTTGTATTGTAATTTGGTAAACTTCAGACTTATGCACGGTTAAGTTTTTTAGTTCATCTGCTAAAAGTTCATACTAAAAGATGCTGAAGTTTTTGTCCTGCAGTCTGTAGTTTAGCAACGAGTTTTTCCCTAACAACTCCAGACTAACATTACTGAAGTTGTTTAGCTCATTTGCTAAAACTTCAGACTAAATATGCTGAAGATTTTGTCATGTAGTCCCTACTTCTGTAATAAGTTTTTTTCTGAACTTTAAATCAAACATGCTGAAATTTTTTAGTTTATTTCCTAACACTTCATACTGAACATGCTTAAGTTTTTGTTATGCAGTTTGTAGTTTGTAATGACTTTTTTCTAAACTTCATACTTATGCATGCTGAAATTTTTTAGTTCATTAGCTAAACTTATTTTTTACTATGAATTATATTGTGGTTAAGTTCACATATTTTCTTTTTTTGTTGTTCATTTGCAGCATATTAAAGTGGGCATATTTTTCTTACGCAAAAAATATTGCTATCATCTTCCAAGTTATCCAAAATTAAAATGTGCAGTAACAAATTTACTTTTTGATCAGTATATGACTTAGTTGGCTAGTGTTCATCCTTCAGATGAACAGAAGGAGAAAATTAGAATAAGGAAGGAAAAGAGAATGGAGGAGAAAAAAATGAAAGAGAAAAAGAGCAAATCAAAGAGAAAGTCGGCTGTCAAAAACATGATCCTGTGGATTATGAAGAAGAAGAAGTGGAGATTGAGGAATTTACCGAGTTTACCTGGTTTATTGAAGAATCAATTGCTGAAAAGGTGTCCAACTACGTAAGAGGTATTGACCTTTCATGTGGTGTCTCATGGGCATCTGTTGAAAAAGTATTCTTTCCGTTTCGACTTAAGCCAAGTGGTTGCCAGTCATCTACGCACTACTTTCTTGGAATTCTGCATTTTGAAAGCAAAACTATATATGTGTATGATTCCTTGAGGAATTTGCTATATGAGCGTGCGGTTGAACATGTCCAAAATTATGCCTGGTTGATCCCACACTTGCTCAAATGCTTAAACTTTGCCACACACAATAGAAGTTATCGGGAAAATCCTGTGGAAAATTTTGTGATTAAGTGGATGAAGACACCCCTACAGGAGAACAAGTACGTGTTTGGCATATGTTTACCATGCATCTTATCTTTATCATTTTTTATTTTTGTGATTGTGTTAACTAATCTTCAATTTTTTTTCATGTTCTTTTTGTAGTGTTGATTGTGGTATATTTGCTCTTAAGTTCCTTGAGATGCGGTTGAAGCAAGATGATGTCTTCAAATTCAAGCAAAGTGATGTATTGACATTCAGGAGAGAATTGGCTGCAAATCTTTTGTAATCCCTTTTTTATGTTTTTCTTCTGTGTTTTTGTTAATATTTTTTATGGCTCTTCTATTGTTTTGTTTAATGTTAAGATGATGGTGGTCTTTTGTTAATATTTATGTTGTATTATGTTATATAAATAAAAATTTTGTTTCGTTTTTGTGTATAATTTTTTTCAATTTTGAAGGATGCATTCCCATTTTAATGTATTAATATAGTACGTCTCAACGTGAAACTTCATGCCTTATAAGCTGAAGTTAGCATATATAAGTTAGAAACTTGAACCATTTTAATCTGAAGTTATCATCTATAGCTTTTGATAGTCACACTTTATAGGCTGAAGTTTTTTTGCAAATATTTCCCGTTAATAGGCATATATAAGGCTGTAATTATATCTTTTAAGAGTCAGACTTATCCATGCGAAAATTTTTTTGTTCATTTCTTAAAACTTCACACTAAACATGCTGAAGTTTTTGTCTATAAGTCTATAATTTGTAATGAGTTTTTCCGAAATTTCAGAGAAAACATGCTGAAGTTATTTAGTTCATTTGCTAAAACTTCAGACTAAACACGCTGAAGTTTTGTCTTACAGTATGAATACTTCATGCAGTAAGATGTAATTTTTTAATATATATATATATATATAGATGTGTGTGTGTGTGTGTGTGAGTTAAAGATATGTATTTCAATTATAGTTTTTTCTTGCTAAGGTAATTGGCGTACTTTTTTAGAATGCAACCAAACTCGTAAGCCGTCAACAAAAATGAGTGCTTTGTACTTCCAGCAATATATAAACGAGTACTTTTCAATCGAAGAGCTTAATTTTTTTTATTTTTATGAAAACAATCACATTTCACATATATCATTCAACAATGAAAGTCTAAATTCAGTATATTTATCTTCCTTTAGAATGAATTTTTTTCCAAGGATTATTGAACGTTTGAGTATTTTTCAGCGTGTTTCTTGGAATATGGATGAGGTGCTGGAGAAGTCAGGCAAGTTGTTCTATTATGTCCAATTTGTTTACAGCGACTGCATTTGGTAGACTTCAATGATACCGATTCAGTCGCAGGGATATACCTCTTCTTTTGTCTCCTTCCTTGTAGAATCTCTAAATCGGGAGGTTTTGTGATTTCAGATTTTACATTTTGTGGTATATCCTATGAATTTTGATCCCCCACAGTATTCACATGTCCTTCATATGTTTTGAACCATGTTTTCCTTGAATACCGTTTTGAGCAGTAATCAGATTTCTGCAAATATCTCTTATTGAAAGCAGTAATTGCGTGCAGACAAGGCAATTCATCAAGTTGAAATTTCAAGCAGTCACAAGTTCTCTTCTTTAAGTCCACAATGAATTTCATTCCTTCATTGTTTATTCTGAATAACATTGAATCAAGTTTGAACACCTAAGAAGGAATAAAAAAGTAAAAAAAACTATATTAGTGTATTATTGCTTCAAAGAAAAAAAGTATGAAGTTCTTTATATGTAAGCAGTAAATCACTGCAGCAGACATTAAAAGCTGAAGTGATTTTGTATTGGTAAATTCTGAAGTTAAGAAATATACTTACAAATATTTTGCAAGCCAAGTTCATCTTCTTATTCATTTCTTGTTCTGCCCACATTGATACTTTGTGAAAAGATTCATGTGCTTTTTTTCTCCATTCGTAAAATCACTCTTCCAACTTTTCTTGGATGAAATCTAATATTCTTAAAGTAGGCATTTCTCTCGCTTTTTGTAAAACGGAATTCATTGATTCTACCATGCTTGTTGTCAGTATATCTTAACGTCGCCGTGGGAACCACGATTGAGCCCATCTCTCTGCGGCTCTTCCATTGTGTAATTCTATATTTTCTTGTCAACACTTTTGATTTGGGACATTAATTGATCAAAATCTTCGCGTCTGTATGACCTTGCAGTGCTTTGGATGAAATATTTGATTGTTTGTATCCTTTGATACAGCAACAAATAGAACACCACGATATTTTGACTTTAAAAATGTTGCATCAACCAATCACGGGTCTACAGTAATACCAACCAGCTACTAATGCCGTAGGAGCAAAGAACATGTAAGCAAACTTGTACAGGTGAAACACAAAAAAATAAATCATAAGGTGTGAAGTTTTCAAATAGGAACATTTGAAACTTCAGGCTGATGGTTACTATTTTTTTGCTTACCAATTATGCTCATGTCTCTTTATGCTAGTATACGTCCCTGGGTTTCTATGCACCATCATGTGCATGTATGAAGGAAGAATCTGGTAGTTCTCTTCCGGTGTTCCTCTTATGCAAGCAATAGCTTTTTGAATTGCGTGCCATGCCTTGTGATATCCAATGTTAATTTCAAATTTCTTTTACATTTCAGTTTGTACAAAGGCTAGTGTAGCCTCAATTTTTTATCCTGGACATGTTCTAAAATTTGCTCACTTATAAAATTTGATGTAACATGCTTCTGATATGATTTTCTTGTATTAACCGAAAATTCATGGTTGTTATAAAATTTTATCACCCTGAAAAGTGTGAAATTTCTTATTCTGGTAGCACGTACATTCCAACCACATTTCTCCACGATGCATTTCAGCTCGTATCTCTTTGAATATAATTTAACAGCAGTGAATTCAACTTTTTGGTTTATCTTCAATTTGCAGAAAATTTAGTCATGCTCTTCTTGTTCTAAAAAATTGATCCTACTTTTACTTCCTCAGGCAATGCATCGAGCCTAAGTATTTTACATGGTGGAGATTCTTTCAGCTTTCTCCTCATTCTTTTTCTTGATTTCTTAGAAGCACTAGGTGTTTCAGCAAGTTCTTCAATTGTATCTGACGTTATTGGTATAATTTCTGTATTTTCTTCATCTTTGTTGTTGCTTATCATTGCAGGAGATAACAAATTTTTTTATTAGATTGTGTGTTGATTGTCTATTTGCATTATTAGATGTCCTTCTTCTTCTTGGGCCTCACCAAACTGGTATGAATTTATTGTAGCGGAAGGTAATTCTTGCAGCGTTCGATATTCTGAAGCAGCTGTAATTTTAGAAAGTTGTCACTCGTTGTCTACTTCCATTATTGGTTATTCTAGTTCATGTTGATAATCAGCAAATGTTCTGAATCTATTGTATGTGCAAGAGATGGTTTGAATGTTGCAAATTCTGAAGCAGCCATACTGTCAGAAAGTAGTTGTATTTTTTCGAAAAATATGGCAATTCTTGAGGGCTAAATCAGTTGTTAGCAAATGTATACAAGTTCTGAGTTCTTCATCTGAAGTTACAAGCATCCCTTTGCTTGTATTATTTTGATATCAAATCATATTTTTAGCAAATATTTGGTTGAATCAAAATCTGTAACTTCACTAATTTTCTTGAGGAAAATATTGAATGATACTTGTTTATTAAGCAGAACAAGTTTTGTATCATGATCCAAGTATTTGTAATCAAAAGTCCACCCTCCCATTGAAAGTAATAACAAGGCAAATCGAACTCATCCCGCAGAATGAAAACTTCAGCATGTTTTGGTGGACTTTTAGCAAATGAACTAAATAACTTCAGCATGCATTAGACAAAATTAATTAGAAAATTACATACTGCAGGACAAAAAAAACTTCAGCATGTTTGTCTTGAAGTTTTAGCAAATGAACTAATAAACTTCAGCATTTTTTTGCTGAAGTTTTGGAATAAACTCATGACAAAACTGTTGAATGCAGGACAAAATTCAGCATGTTTTGGTATGAAGTTTTAGCAAATGAACTAAATAACTTCAGCATGTTCCAGCATGAAGTTTTAGAATGCATTAATCGTATACTATACAAGAGTAATTTTTGAGAATTTTTAACCATAAAACGTAACAAATACATTTAATGTAGTAATTATTTTGCGTTGGGGTATGTGTTAGTATAATAATTACATTTCTATCACATTCATGCACGCTTTACACTGGACGTTTAAAATTCCTCTAAGCCTTTTCATATACCATGCAGAAGTGTTTTTTGCCTAAATAAGTACGCTATGCCTTGTGAGTTTATTCACTCAAACACATATATTTTAGGAGATAAAATACAAAAGCGAGAAAAATGGATATTGTCATTAGGCAAATCATTAATGAAATAAAGCAAAATATCATAGAGGCATTCGGGTTGAAACTCGATGAGTTCATAGACAACTATGATAGAGATTTGGAAAAAATCAAGACCAAGCTCGATAGGCTTGAGATGCTGGCCAGAGATGGCTCCTGTGATAGTCTTGGAGATGCAGCCGCTCGTCCATTTGACAGTAACGACGACGATGATATGGATGATTAGTTTTTTTTTTTTTTTTTTTTGTATAATCCTTTTATTTGAAGGGTTATTATCTTATTTCTATTTTTATGTAATTTTAATGTATGTTTATTTTGTTTAATGAATATTATGTTTTTGTTTTATTCTTTTTGTGCGTATTTTTAATATTAATTCTCTTTAAACTCAAAAATTAACAGAAAGAAAAACATAATTTTTCCTTCAGCATAATACTACAAAACTTCAGCATGTTTTGGTATGAACTTTTAGGAAATAAACAAAAAATTTTAGCACGTTTGTCCTGAAATTTTAGAAAATGAACTAAACTACTTCAGCTTATTTGGAACTAAAAAAATTCAGCATAATACAAAACTTCAGCATGTTTGTCCTAAAATTTTAGCAAATGAGCTAAAAAGCTTCAGCTTGTTTATATTGAAGTTTAGGAAAAAGCTCATGACAAAACTGTTAAATGCAGGACAAAACTTCAGCATGTTTTGGTATGAAGTTTTAGCAAATGAACTAAATAACTTCAGCATGCATTAGCTAAAGTTTTTTAGGAAATTACATAGTGCAAGACAAAAGCTTAAGCATGTTTAGTCTGATGTTTTAGCAAATAAACTAAAAACTTTAGTATACTACAATACTTGAGCATGTTTTGGTATGAAGTTTTACCAAATGAACTAAATAACTTCAGCACGCTACATTAGCATGAATTTTTAGCTTGTATTTGATTAAAACTTCATAATTTAACGTGAAACAACTTTATTCAACATCCCCCATGCAAAGTTTTGAAGATCTATAAGTGAAAACGTCACGTTTCATCCGTCAAACAACTTCATGTAAGTGTGATTAAATGAGCATTAGTGAAAATATCTTTAGGCGTTAATTGAATTTCGATTTTATTTTTTAAGTTTAAAACTTAAACAACATGATGAATTACGAAAATAATTGCAGATAAATCAGTTTCAAAAAACTAATTCCGCTTCTGAAAATGAATTGCAATACTTACAATATAATTTTGAATTCGAAATTTGAATCTAGTTCAACGCTTTCTGGTTTTTTGATAAAGCTACTGAGAGGAGAGGAGATATGAGGAGGGACGGAGTGATGGAGGAGAACGGTAACGCCGTTAATTCGTGATGCATCTTTTATATCTTTTGTCAGGGGTATAATTATCTTTTTATTACGGAACTTTTGTAAGCTAGCTACCAAATCAATAATTTTTAAAAGTAAGGTACATGTTAAAAGATGGCACAAATATAAGGTACAACTGCAAATGCCCCGTTAAAATCCGTATCCTCCAAAGTCCAAACTATCCTATTTATTAATATTTGAAAATTATTTTGTTTCGAAAATAATAAAAAATTTAAAATGCTTGGGGAAGGCATTGTTATGTGGCTTACATGAGTAAGGCAAGTAATGGATCCAATATTTGCAAATTGAATATACGGGTGTACCAATGAAGCGAAGAATCTATGCATCGGGCGGAAGAAGGTTGTATGAGTTTGTGAAAAGGGAACTGACTGGTTTTTAGGGATTTCTTTTTAAGATTGCAAATTAAAATACAATAAATTTATATATCATTCTTTGTTTTCAGATTTGTGAAATTGTAATTAGTCGATGAAATTCATGTCTTAGTCTAGTTGATAACACTTCTTTAAGATTATGTGTAAACTTTAGAAATGAATTTTATATCTGACATATAAAATAAGTTAATCGTAAGTTTAAATGAATTAATCAAATAATAAAATTATCAATAATTTAATTTCATTAATAGGTATGTGAAAGATTATTTAATAAAAGAATTCAAATTAAATGGAGGAGTGTAATTACGATCTTTATGGTAAAATAATTTATAATTTATCGTGATAAGATTTAATACAGCAAAAACAAACACAAGTGTATCACAAAGTCTAAAAATTATTCAAGTAACACAAAATAAGACATTGAAACTGAAGGTTGATGTTGTGGACAACTTTTATACACACTTCAAAGAGGTATTTCAATTTATTTCCATCATATATAATTGTAAAAATTACTTACTAATTAAGTAAAACGTCTCATCATGATCTCCCGCCTAATGGTAAATGGTTATGACTTTAGGCTGCATCTCTAATTAGGTCAATGTGTTGAATTTCTTTAGACGACTTTCTATTTTTTGTCTTATTCATGGAAACACAGTCATAGGAAAACAAATCAAAAAACGTCCAACGGGAAAAAGGAAAAAGAAAAAGAATAATGAGGTTTAGAGATCCTATTACATCAATCTGTGTTAGATTGGAAAAAATCCATATTCAAGAGTAAATGATACTCCAATCCAAGACCAAGAGTCAACCATCAAACTTAAATGCTAGAGACTCTGTCAATTCCGAAACTGCCACTACTTAGATTAGAGTTGCACTTACTCTTCAAATCTACATTCAGTTAAGTGGTAAAACTTATTTATACTCAGTAAGTATTAAATGTTAATAATTGTTTTTCCTAATAAAGTTCGAATTCTAATCACATGGAAGATTTCCTTTTTGTACATTTCTTCCATTTTTTTTTCCAAAAAGGAAAAAATAATGACGTTGAGATCCAATTACTGTAATCCACGTAAGTCTGGAATAGAAAAATATTTATATTTAAGACTGAAATGATAGTGGGAAGAGTCAATAATCAAAAACTTAAATAAAAAGAAAAAGAGAAAATACAAATAATTAGTATTCCTACTAAGCTCTTTTTCTAAAATGGAAGTCAAGCCACGTGTCAATTCCAACGACTCCACTATTACTCACTCATTATCCAACAAGGATAGAATTGTCATTTCACGGACCCCATGAATCTTCTATCCCAGTCACTACGCATCCCTCAAAATTTCCCACCTCACCCCTTTATAATTTTCCAACGCTCTATATCCTCTCTAATCCTACGCACTCCTCAACTAACCTTACACACCAGACAACATAAAAAGACTAAATTTTACATATCGGTACTCGCTATCGTGCGCATTTCTCCGGCAACGGGAAAATCGTACTTAACTTTCGTGTTTTTTTTAAAACCAGGAATCGTAGGAAATGGGCGGTGCCGGCGGGAACGGGAACGGCGGAGGGGGAGGGCCGCAACAGTCGGGTACGGCGGAGGCACAGTACTCAACGGCGAGGATTTCGGTGTGGTGGGATATAGAAAACTGTCAAGTACCTAGAGGATCTGATCCTCACGCGATTGCTCAGAATATAAGTTCTGCTCTTGTGAATATGAACTATTGTGGACCCGTTTCAATTTCCGCGTACGGCGATACTACTAAGATCTCTCCTTCTGTTCAGCAGGCGCTTAATAGTACTGGAATCGCCCTTAATCATGTACCTGCTGGTATACTTTTGTGGACTGATGCATAAAAATACATTTTTTTTGTTTGCATGGTTGTTAGTTTGTTTAATTTTGATAAAATGACTTCTTTTTAGTTGATTTGATGGCTGCTTGAGTTGATCTATGTTGGAGGGTAAATGAAATTGTGTGATTGAACAGGATCTGTTAGATCTAGTTGAGTTTTGGCTTTTTGATTGTCTTTGGTGCTGATTCTTAAGTCAACGGAGTGTCTATGATGGTCTAAAGCGCTTGATTGACTCTTAGTCTTGGAATCTATGCATGTGTCGATCTGATTTTCCTGTGTCTGAATTCTCACGGTCAGATGCAAAATTGTATTTTGTCCAATGATAAATAACCATGTTTTTAAATTTATAAAACAAAATATTTTTATTAGGTGACTCAAAATAGAAGGAAATAATGATCGTGTTTCTTTGCTTTAATTTTCTTTTCAAACCCCCTACCAGTAACAGGGATGGGGTGTTTGGTGTCTGTTTAGCACAGGTTGAAAACTGTTATGAGTTGCTGATCTTTTGTTTCGTAATTGTAGAGCTCATCTTCTCTTAAATCTTGAAGAAACCAAAATAGTGGTCTGAGCCAGATCCAGGATTTTAAGTCATTGCGTGGGAGTACTACTGCACTGTCCATT
>MCJB01052954.1:19657-29813 GCA_002018475.1 Nicotiana obtusifolia
TTTTTTTTTTTTTTTTTTTTAAAATAAAAATTTAAGTATATGTAGTATGATCTAGGAGTACATGGTCGATTAATAAATTTTTTCCCTGAAAATTTCTTTGAAAGTTATTTCCTTGAGTTAGTAGGAGCCTATGTTTTCCACTCTAAACATATTCAATTCATTGATATTTGCTTAAAACATTTTATATCAGTGCTTGCGAGGTGTTAAAACTTTATAGTCTGACTGGTCACTTGTGCTGCTTTACAGCTTTGCACCAAAGTGAGGATTTGGAGTTGATATGTGGTTTCTTTAGTTGACTCTTATCTTAATCTTAATATCGTTATTTGGTTGATCCCTTTCAGTGCCAGCTGACTAAAGTATTAAGCTTACTTTTATTGATGGTTGTTTACTAAGTGAATAGCTAACCGAGTCTTAAGATAACATTTGGAGGTTGTATACACTAAGAGAAAACCAGTGTGTTCATGATTCTTATTTTTAGCACTTATGGTAGCTTGGTTAAATCTGTTTAGAACTGCTTTGACTAATTTTGGACCAAATGTGTATAGGTGTCAAAGATGCAAGTGATAAGAAAATTCTTGTGGACATGTTATTTTGGGCAGTTGACAATCCTGCACCTGCTAATTATTTGTTGATTTCGGGAGATCGTGA
Source organism: Nicotiana obtusifolia (assembly GCA_002018475.1). NCBI lineage: Eukaryota > Viridiplantae > Streptophyta > Magnoliopsida > Solanales > Solanaceae > Nicotiana > Nicotiana obtusifolia. Next base: position 20,306 of record MCJB01052954.1, read on the forward strand.
CTTTTCAAACGCACTTCATCAACTACGAATGCGCAGATATAATATACTTCTAGCACAACCTCAAAAAGCATCTGTGCCACTTGTTGCTGCTGCGAAGACTGTATGGCTCTGGACAAGCCTTTCAGCTGGAGGTCCGCCTTTGACAAATAGTGAATCAAGTCAACTTGTAAATAGCAGTTACGGTTCTGTAGCCACTTCAGACGCATTATCTACGTCATCTAGTGATTCCAGTCTGATAAGCCAGGCTGTTGATACTTTCCATGAAAGCCCGCAAATGAAGTTTAACAATGGGGGAAGGGGTACCGATAATAAACAAAAGAGCAGACCAGTTCGTAAAAGTGTGAATCAACCCAATATATCACGAACTTCATCTGCAATGTCCGGCACACAAGAAAATCGTAGTGCTGCAAACTTTCATCAACCAGGATATGGGTATCCTAAGCAGTTCAATGATTCGGTGGAGTTGCCTGGAGCTCATAATTCAAGAACTCCGTTCAGTGGGCCCGTATCTGCCTCGAGCGGTGGTCCTGGTAATCTCGAGCCTTCCTGGACAAATGGAAACAACTCACAGAGCAGTTATCAAAATAATTATCCTCCAGTAAGGCCAAACAACCTCCCAGCATCACCGGTAATTCCCCCTGGTAATTTCTTACCACCTAATTCGCATGTGCATCATTCTCAACCAATGCCTCCTAGGTCTGATGCACAAGGCTTCTCCTCAGGCCTTCAAATACCTATGCCTGATGTGGGTAAGCTAAAAATCAGTGAAAACTCCAACAATGGTCATAATCGTCCTTTTTCTCAATCGTGGAATGGAGAATCGAGACAACCTCCTCAGATTGAGAATTCTTATACTAACATAAATGGGCCTCAGAAAGGAAACCATTTGCAGAAGAAAACACCATTTTACCTTGAAAGAGAGGTTAACAGGTATCCACATCCCAGCCCTGAGATTCCACCACCACCATCATCTATAACAAATACCAGTAATGGACCGCTCAACGGTGTGTGGGGAGCTCCAGGATGCCCAAAACCTTCTGAGTATGTTCAAGGTCTTATTGGAGTCATTTTACTTGCATTGAACACCCTAAAAAATGAGAAGATTATGCCTACTGAAGCAAACATTGCAGATTGCATCAAATATGGAGATCCAAAACACCGCAATACTGATGTTAAGAAGGCTCTTGCAAGCGCAGTTGAACAACAGCTGGTAGTAACAAAGAATTTAGGTGCGTTGCAGTTATATGTTGGTAAAAATGAGAACGTATGGAGGTGTGTGAACCCTATTGGTGGTAATCCGAAACAATATCCCAAAGAAGCATGGGATGACCTCCAGAAATTTCTATCATCTTCTGCTGGAAGAGCCGTCATAAGTGCTACTCAGTGCAGGTAATGGGATCTCATTTAGTTTGAACCTTATCGGATTTTGGTGGATGTTGGAGAGGTTTCAAAAGTATTCATTTAGTTGTAGGGCATCCAATTAAAAATTTGATAACGTTGTATTGAGGAAAAAGCTTTTAGGTTCAGGATAATGCCAAACAGGCTTTTTTTGTTATGTCCTATAAAGATAGTTTCTCGTGTGTATCTGGCTGATATAATCTAATTTGAACTTGCTTATTTACTTGATTCTTCACTAGGTTTGAAGCAGCTACAGTTATTAAGAAAATGTGCTTAAAGGAGCTTGCTTTAGGCGAAATACTTCAGATCTTGCATATGGTAATTAACATGAAGAAATGGCTTGTACAACATCAATCCGGGTGGCAACCAATTAAGATTACTCTAGCAGAGATCGTCCCCGACTCGGGGGTCGTAGCTGCGACATAAGATCTGCAACATCTGGTTATGGACGGGAGAGATGGCTTATAGGTTCTTCTTATCAGTTCCTTCATGCACTTATCGACTGAACTGGTAACAGATCAATCTAGCCCATTTCTCCTCTTAAAGTGTCGCAATAGATTAAGTAGCTGTATTTATGTTAATTAGATTGTTCTGAAGTGGATATAGTTATAGTTTGGCTGTTTATCTTTTTCCTGGGAAATCAGAAAGCACTGTGGTGGGAGCTATGTTGGATGTTTTAATAAAGCCTTCCGAGGCGTTGGGCTTTGGCTGGAATTCTAGAATATCTTAAGCGAGGGATTGCCATCACATGGTTGGTGCTTCGTATTTTGGGCTATTGCTTTATTGCCCGGTTATTGGTTATTGATTAAGCGGATTAATATATGTGGAAAGTTGCTAACAGTGATTCAGGGACTTTCCAGTAAAACTGTTATTCAGGAACTTTTTGAGCAACATATGTGAGAGTATCCTAGTTCTAAATCAAAGTTGCTAACAGTGATTCAGGAGCTATCCAGCGAAACAGTGATTGAGGAACTCTTCTGAGTAACATAAGTGAGAGTGTCCTAGTTGCTCTTGTATCTGACATAGAGATTTTGATGTTATGAATCTCAGAGCAGGTATCACGTATACAATTCAGTGAGAAGGATAGGCTTGTCTGGTTTATATTGAGGGCAAAAGTACTGGAGTTGAAGACTCTGAAACTGTTGGAAACGAGTTATTACAGAGCAGGTATCAGGCATACAATTCATTGAGATGGATATGCTTGTCTGGTTTATATTGAGGGCGTAAGTACTGGAGTTAAAGACGGAAGCCGTTGGAGCCGAGTTATTATTAGACTGGTGTTTAAAGTTGTATCTTGCAGTATGAAGATATTCAGATCTTTGCTTTCTGGCCAGAGAATTGAAGGTCCTCTACCCTTGTGTTTCAACAAACAGGACTGCGAACAAAAATTATGTGGCAGATTATGGTGTAAATGTAACTGTTAAATGAGAGTTTGTGCGAAGAACTAAAATTCCTTCAACCGTCTCACTCTTCTCACTTGCAATTATGGAAGAAGTTAGAGATAAACGACTGCGTCCTTCCGTCACTTCAACACAGTTGTCATTGAAGGTTTTGTAATCTAGTTATGAGTTATTCTACTTATAATCGAGCTGACAGCATACAAAAGGAGTTGTATGCTTCATCTCACTGCATGCTTAAGGTTTCATCCCCCCTGCTGTTTTAAATTATTGTAGATATATGTTGTAATGGCTGGAAGTGGAAGGAGCTCGTTTTCAGCAGTAACTTCTAATATAAAGCTTTGCTTCGTGTTACATTTATTTGTTGCAGCGACTTTAATCCTGTCTCTCTAGTTACTTTGTAATACCAAAAATCATTCCCTTGAGTATGTATAATTTGCGCCTTATTATATAGAATTGTGTTTTGAGAAGAAAAAAGAACATTGATTTCCGCTGGTTTTATCAAGACTTGAAGTTTCTACAAAAATCTGAAGTGTTTGACGCAAATGATCGCTTAAATTAAGGGTTTTCTAATTTCTTCCTTTAAATACAGTACTAAGCATATACCCTCTCTGCATTTGTTTCTGGTGCAGTCTTGGTTTGGGGCTAATAGAAACAAAAGGAATTTACTTTATATAACTACTCCGGAACTAAAACAGAAACAGCTTAATCGGCTTACCCATACCAGAAGCTAAAATAAGGTCTCTTCTGGTGCTATGGGTTTCATTATTTTGTGCGCCGATGATCAAGTCCAAAAGGGTTAGTTGTATTGTAACCTGTGAATGAGGATGAAATTTTGAGAAGATCATAAGAATGCTAAAACTGTGGACCATTTATGCAAATTCACGAGAATAATTCAGCAGCAACAAGTATAGCGGGAAGCCAAATTTGGATGCAATCCATGGTTAGCATAAAAACTTGGTCTATTTAAAAAGTAAGCAAATTTTGCAACCACAGATCTTGTGGTTTCCTTATGTATAGTGAATAAAACGTTCACGTGCAGCTAGAAAGGAATGAGCTTAAGTGGGCGTTTGGACATAAGAATTGTAAAAAAAGTGAATTTTTTTTAAAAGTGAAAATGACATTTGAAAACTAGAGTTTTGTTTGGACATGAATATTATTTTGAGTTATTTTTGAAGTTCTGTGAGTGAAAATTTTGAAAAATAGTTTTTTGAAGTTTTTTAAATTTTCAAAAAATTCTAAAATTCATCTTCTAAGTGAAAATTAAAAAATTTATGACCAAACACTGATTTTGGAAAAAAGTAAATTTTTTTTTAAAAAAGTGATTTTTATATGTCCAAACGGGCTCTAAAACACAGGATTAGAGAAGGAATCTTTTAGAAGAAAGATAAAAGGAAGAAGACTAGAAAATCTTCGTTTGACGAGAAAGTACTTGTTTGAACATTAACACAAAAGAGGTTTCCGAACTATCAACACCTTCAAGGGAAAGAAAAGCATTTGGCTATGTGAACCAAAAATTTTGACGACTCAGGAAATAAAATTGATCCATTGCACTCATGTCTAACATCTGGATTTACTTTTAAAGATTATACATTTGAACGAAGAAGTGAAGGGGAAAGAAACACTTCCAATCAGTAACAGTAGTTAAGCTGCCCAAATCAAAGTAGAGAGATCAATTCATTTGGTCCCAACTAGGAACCCTATTCGGGTGTCTAAACTTTTTGATGAACACAGACGTCTTTTGGGCTAACCAAGCTGTAATGCCAAAGAAGAAGTAACAAACCTCTTTTAGTGATATGTCTTGATGCAAAAGAAAGAAAAAACTTTAAGATCATTCAAATTGTTGCTAAATTCATCTTCCCCATTTGGTCACTGTCCAATTGAATTTCACGTATACAATTCAAACATGACCATTTGTTGAAAAATGGAAAGAACATACGTATCATATCCAAGCATGTATCGCCAAATGTTGTTTTTACTTTTTACCCCTTCCCAGGCCAAATATTGGTAATTAACAAGGTTGAATGAAACTACCAACTTTCAAAACGTTTAGACTTTAGAGGGATGAACAAGAGAAAGACTACGAGAGGGGTTACCTTTATAAACTTGACAACTATGAGGTAGCCAATTCTGAACTCCCCGAAACTCATGGACTAAAGAGCAAATACTCCTTTTAGTTGTCTATTTTTTGAGTTTATTTTGTCTGCTTGATTACACTTCCCCTCAACATTACCTATTCTGGTTCCCCTGATTCTGTTCCCTGTTCAGAATTCAGTTCTGCACTGTTTTCACTATTCTCTCTTGCACATCAACCTTGCTTACTTTTGGTATTTTTTCCAACTCAAAATTCTATACAGTTTTTTTATATTTACTATCCATTTATAATGTTCCTTTTTCGTTGAAATACAAGTGACCACTGAGCAGAGAGGGAGCAACTTCAATGGTGATAAAGCTCTCAACTTTAAAGCTACCCAAGAAAATCTCCAACTGGGTTTGTTCAAAACCCTCTTTTTCTTCACTTTCTGGTGCCTGTAGAATTCAAATCACCCCTGAAACAAATCAACCCTCTACCCCTTCTTTTGACTTTGATCCAAAGATTCAATTTTTAAAGAATAAGCTTCACCCTGAAACCTTAGCCAGCGTTCTTGATTCCACTACTGATTTGGATTCTTCATTGAAGCTATTCAAATGGGCTTCCCTTCAAAAAAGGTTTCATCACTCTGCGGATACTTATTTTCAGATAATCTTGAAGCTAGGTATGGCTGGTAAAGTAGAAGAAATTGAAGGATTTTGTAATGAGATGATAAAGGAGAAATGTCCAAATTATGAACAGGTTCTTTTGGCTTTGTTAGATGCATTTGTTAGAAATAGTAAGCTTAGTGAGGCTTTAGGTGTTCTTTCTTGTATAAACTTGAGTAGCTTAAAGCTCTCTATATCTGAATTTAATCAATTATTGGGTGCACTTATCAAGGAAAAGAAAGAATTTAAGGATGTATTATTCGTTTATAAAGAGATTATGAAAGCTGGAATTGGACCCAATATTGATACACTTAATTATCTGATAGAGGCTTTGTTTGCTGCCGATTGTGTTGATGCTGCATTGGATCAATACAAACGTCTTCATAAGAAAGGTTGTAATCCTAACGGAAGGACTTTTCAGATAATTATTGGTGAACTTGTTGCAAGGGGTAAAGTGGATGAGGCGCTTGTAATTTTGGATGATATGTTTAGAATACGGTGTGAACCGGATTATTCTAGCTTTTATACTGATATAATTCCTTTGTTTAGTAAGCTGAATAAATTAGATGTAGTAACGAGATTGTTCTCTATGATGAGAGAATCTAAGGTTCTTCCGGATACACCAACTTATGGGGCAATGATAAAGTGTTTGTGCGAGAATCTTCTCGTGGTTGATGCTATAAAACTTGTAGATGAGATGGTGTATAGTGATGTTAGGCCAGATGACGATGTGTTCATGAGTATAATAGATGGATTATGTCAATTGAATATGTTGAGTGAAGCTAAGGAGTTTCTGAATGACAAAGAAGTTGCACGTGTATTGCCTTACAATGCACTTCTTGAAGCTATTCTAGATGATGGCACCTTTAGTATGGCCAGAGATCTGTTTGGTGAAATGCTTGAAAGAAACATCACAGATCAGCGTTCTTGGAATATCATGATTAGATACCTGTGTGATAATAAAAGACTGAATGACGCCTTGAAGTATCTTGCTAGAATGACTGTTTCCTCCATTAGCCCTGATGCATCAACATATTCTGCTCTCATCATTGGCAACTGCAAATTAGGTGAAGGTGACGATGCTTTGGCTTTGTTTCATCTACTTAGTGCCAAAGCTGGGTTAAATATAGATTTGGTATCATATGCTCAACTTATTGAGTGTCTTTGCCAGAAGGAAAAGATTCAGGAAGCTGCTGAAGTATTTTGCTTCATGTCAACATGGAAATGCGCTCTTCAGTCCATCTCGTTTGACAAGCTTATGAAGGGACTTTGTACTAGTGGCGGCGCTGGTAGAGCAATCACAATGCTACCATTGGCATATTATTCTGGTACATTGTCTTCTACTGCTGCTTACAACAGCGTATTGCAAGGCCTATTCAGTTTAGGAAGAGCAAGTGATCTCTTTATAGTGATCTCGAGAATGATCATAGATGGTTGTACCCTGGATGCGGAAACATATTGCATTCTCATTCGGGGCATGACTTCACTTGGGCGTATAGAGAAGTCCGCCCTGTTCTTTGGTTCAATGCTTAGTCGGGGTCTATCACCAGATTCAGAAACACTTGCTGAACTTCTAGAATATCTGGTGAAAAACTCTCAGGTCCATGTGATACTTTCTTCAGTAGATAAACTCGTCACAGAATTTGAAGTTGTTGATTCAGCTATGTACAACATGCTGATAAATGCCCTCTTGAAAGAGGGATACAAAAACAAGGCCTCTTTCTTACTGGATTTGATGTTGGAAAAGGGATGGATCCCTGATGCTAGTACTCACGCTTTATTAGTCGGTTCCAGCGTGGAAGATGAAACATTTTCCAAAAAGCGTTCCCATGACAGTTTGATCACACAGGATACTGTTGGCGATATACTTGCTGAGGGTCTGGGGAGTTCAGATGGACCTGACTACTAACTATAATACTGTAATTGGGAGATTTTAGTAATCAACTTGAAAGGTACCTAAATTTAGAATATAGGTGGTCTGAAGCAAATTATGATGTATTTTCTCTACAAGACTGATCTACAAACCACACCTAAAAGTAAGTTCCTTGTGTTATTTATTTCTTTCAGTTTCTTGTATATACTTTACAAATACTTTGATGTTTTAATAGCTCTATAGAGTTAATCATTTTAGTTTAATCCTAATTTTTAGTCATGTTGTGTAATCTGAAGATGACATTACCTTCTCAATGGGGTTATACTGTTTATCATACTTTAGAAAATTATGTCTTCTGATAGTTATTAGTTAAGCTATATAGAAAGGAAACTTTTATGATAGTTCAGAGTTTATCCCATGATACTCATTTTGCTGCGGTTACTTCACATCTGTAAATTCAATTCTCAATTTGCATCATATTGCTAAAGATCATAAACAAAAGAGATGTTTCGGAATGTTCTATCTCAAAGTCAAAACTGATCTTTTACTGGCTGAGACGAGAACAATTGACTGCAGATAGAACAACAGGTTTCTTTAATTTGCTTTACACTTTTGTGAGATGAAAGAACCACTTCAAATGTACAATTAAAAATTTGATGTAGTCTGCCTTGAAGAAATCCAATGCTACTTTTAAGCTTCTCAATATTTAACTTAATTTAATCAATCACTTCATCAATTTTTGTAACTTGATATATATCCAAATCCAATATAATTCTTGATTACATTCCATTCTAGTTGTTTGGAAGGTGGAAAAAGATGTCTGCCACATGTTTGAATTGTCTATTGATTATGATGTACACATTGTGAAGTCTTGCTGTAACTAATAGCTGAATATTAATATCGATTATGCAGTGACAACGAAAGCTGACTTGACATCCAGTGTTTAGCATTCCTATCAGCAGCGATCGATTGTAATACCTTTCTCGCTATTATCAGTTCAATATCGGCGCAGGTGAATAGACCTTCTTTTGTTGTTATGGTGGTGTTTTAGCCAGCTAACACCGTCGACTAATGCACTGGGTACCTTCTACTTTTCACCAACAGAGGTAACCGATAACTATCTCCACAAAGGCTTAGATTGATGAGAAGAAATCACCAAACATTTTTGCCTCTTCTGGGGTGCAGGTGATTAGTATACTACTTGAACCAATATTAAGGTCAACTGTATCATGTGCTGAGAAACTATGCAGTCGTAGATGTTGAGAAATATGTGCTCAGCTCAGTTTGACTGAGCTCAATTCTTGTGCTGCTCGGGTCATCTCTGTTACACCTCGTGTGTTCGTGCGTTGTCATATCGTAAGGTTGCTAACATGGTAAGAAGGTATTTTTTTTTGAGGTATTTAAATAGGATGATAGTCATACGTTAAGTTTTGAAGTCAAATGAGTTGTGACACGGAAGTTGAAAAAAAAAAAAGTTCGTCGCAAGTTACGCTTGTAAATTTCACTGAAATTTGGGTCAAATGTGAAAGAGCTTTTCTCTCAATATACTTGGAGTTATGAGGTGATCCACCTATCAAATCGAAGATCTACGAGTCTAGTTTCCAGCGCATTTAACCGTTTGTCGATACGACATCCGAGTAGAGAGAAATTCGCATTTCCGTACAAGGGTGCAAACTGCCACAGAACAGTGGGCCCCACTTAAGTGATATAAATAGAGGCCTCCAACGTTTTTGGCCCTCATTTTCATCAAGACTAAACCCTAGATCAGCCCTTATACTCTCCCAAATTATTCTCCATCAATCACAATCAATTTCAAAGGCAAATCAAGTGATTACAACATAAGGAATCACATGACAATCATAATATCGTAGACTTCTCGTTGTTTTGATTTTCGGAAGAAAGCTTTGTCTTGAAATAACTCAAGTTGTAGAGTATTATTCAACTTTTAAGGTATGATTTAACCTTCTCTTCATCTCTTTGAGCCTTACAAGTAATTAAACCTAGAAATTGGGTAGAAACCCCCATAGAATGAGCTTTTGCGATTCTTATGAACTCTTATGGACTTGGCTTTCTTGTTGGGCTGTTTTATGTAGTTTTAACA
>MCJB01052954.1:35740-53816 GCA_002018475.1 Nicotiana obtusifolia
TATATATATATGTATGTATATAAATGTTGTATGAAAGTTTAAAAATAGTTGTATAATGTATGAATTGTGTATAAAATTTGTATTTAAGTTATCAATACTATCTTTTTACATAAAGTTGTTGATATGTATCAAAAATGTATTAAGAGAGTAAGTTTTGATTGGAATTTTAGAGAGGAAGAAGCACACATCACATGCAAAATATATACAAATTAAATACAAAATATACAAAAGACATGTTGTATAAAATTTGTATGAAAATTATATTTTAGTTGTATGATGTTGTAGTTGTACTTAATCGGGTATAAAAAATGTATGAAAGTTGTAAATAAGCTGTATACTGTATAATTAGTTGTATGAATTAATTTTTAGTTTGTATGTTGTTGTAAATATATCAAATTTATAGTAATTTTTTTTAAAATTTGTATGCTATTGTATCATATATTATTCTTTTCTTACTCGATTTGTTAAAGAAAAAAATAGAAAATAAATTCCAAATCACTCATGTACTCTGATTCCTATTTGTTTGAACTGAAAAATCAGTGATTCAATTTATTAGATGCTATTCCATCTGTAAGTTGGGCTAAATACACAAGGAAATAAGTTTTCATGACTTAAAATCTTTAATGTTTGGCTTATTGTGGCAATGAGCAGCGTCAGCATAAGCTTTAGCAGCTTCAAATTTGCTATCCAACTTAAGATGACAATTAGCCAATTTAATGTATACTGCTCCGACTTGATCCCATGATTTGGCGAGTTTGAGGCAATTGCCAGCTTTATCTAAGAGATCAGCGGCGTCTTCGTATATGGAGCCAAAAAGATCCCATCCACTCAGCTTCTTCTCTGCCTTCTTCTCGAAATCTTCATTCTTGCGATTTGATCCCCCATTGTTTCCTGGTCAGCACAAAAGGGTGATCGATAACAACCCAGGTTCTTTTCTTTGCTTCCCCTTTGCGTGAATCACGCTTTGAAGAAGGAAAACACACTTGGAAGAAGACTCTTTAAAGGAATTGTATATGAATTGTAAAAAGAATACAGTTATAACGGGTAGTATGTAAATCTAAAACAATTTTGATAAATAAATTTCAAATATTGTATAAGAACGACTGCTAGTTCACACCTTTGGGCATCACATTTGGATGTTCATGCTCCTTTTCTTCCTGAAGGTACGTTAGATTCAGTTGAAGTGCATTCACGAGATCATGTGGTCAATTCAGGGAGCTTCTCTTAGGAGCAGATTTCTTCGAAATGTTAACGAATGAGCCAACTTTTGAAAGGATTTGCTAAGACTTTAACAACAGAGTTGATGGTACATCACTTTCATTCTATTATATCATATGTTGGTCATAAAAATTTAAAGACAGCAGCACATGATCAATAGAGCCTGGATGAATTAGGTTTACAATTCTCTTCCGTGGGCTAGGCATTTTGTTTTATTTTTTTTCCACCCCTAAACTAGTCTTTCTATTTTCAATTTCTGCTCATGAATTGAACTTATTGTAAGGACCCGCAAAATTTCACCTATAACTCGTGATTTCGTGATGTCAAGGTGAAATTATGTGTTGATGAACGCGAAAAGCAATTTTTGGGTTGAACAATGCGTTGGGGAGTTGAAGAAAAATTTTGGCAGAGCAGGACATTTCTGCGATCCACTATACGACCGCAAAATCGCTCTGCGAGACGCAGATCGGCCGCAGAGTGCAACAGAAAAATGGCCAATTTTGAAGGGTCGTTCTGCGGTCCAATATGTGACCGCATACTGCTTTTGCGGGCCGCACAATCCATCGCAGATTCAGCATGAAGATTTTCGGAGGGGAGTTCTGCGGTGCATTATGCGACCATAGAACTTGCCTGCGGACCGCAGACCTGACCCGAACAACCCAGTTCTTGACATCACTTCTGTTTGCGGACCACATATCCGTTCTACGGTCCACTTTGCGACTGCAGAGCTATATTTGGATGGTCCATTTTCTCATTTTTATAACCCGACTATATTTTGATATATAATACTTAAGGGCCATTTGTAAAGTAAAAATTTGATATTTTGAGAAGTGAAGAAGTGATCTAGAGTGAGAGGGGTTTCTAAACTAATTGTTCATCAATTATTGCTCAAGGCTTGGAGAATTAACAAGGAAAACTCACTAGGTCTTCATCCTAGAGGTAAGCTTCTACTCCCTAGCCCTCAATTTCGAGATTTAACTGAAAATAAGTAATGAGAAAAGCAATTCTTGGGTGTGGTTCAAGGTTTGTGGGAAGACTTGAGTGCAATTGGGTAGACTTTGGGTAGTTGGATGAATCCACCATAGGAGGACCTTAAAATCATAATGCCCACCTAGTGTTTGATAAAATGCTCAAATGAGCTGGAACCATGAACTTCTTCCTAATTTGTGTTCAATTTTGTTATATTTCCAAATAGATCGAAGTGACTAAAATTTTCGAATCATTTTAGTAATTTAAGGAAGCTCAAGGCGAGGTATGTTGGCTAAACTTCTCTCTTAGAATTGAATCCCACAATGTTCTTGTTAGCCCCGAGTTGATCATTATAAATTTGACTATTCCGAATGCTTTTATTTTATTTTGTTGTCCTTCGGAAATGTGATCTAAGTATGGGCTGTGTGTTTACATGCTATGACTTTAAGACGTGATTCTAATGAAAGCTATCATGTCAAATTGTATAAGAAATCTCATTGTGTCTAAGCTTATTTGCTCACACGTGTACTTAAAGTCTTGAATAGAAATGCCTTGTTGTTGATAATCCTTGGTGGTGTTTGAAAGCAAACGAAGTGAGCATGAGATATGAAACATGGCCAACGTGCCAAGAATTATATTAAAATAGAGGCCACTATTGCCATTAAAATGAAGAGAAGTGTAAAAAAACATTGAAATAAGCAGTAACTTTTTTAAATAATAAATGCCTTGGGAGTATTGTTTAGTCACCGAATATGGTGAGGGAGGGGTAAAATCCCCGTGGGAAGTGGTGAGAGTTTTCCCCGAATATGGGATGAGATTAATTTGTTGACATAATTCCCCTTAAATGGGATGAGATGATTGCTAGCGGAATGTGAGGTGACGTCGACCCACACAACATTGTGGTGAGACGGCTTAGCCGATCGGGCTAAGATCGGACGCCATGCCATGCACATGATGGTATTGTGAGTGCATGTCTCAGAGTGAGACGGCTTAGCCGATCGGGCTAAGATCAGACTCTGTGCTAAAAGCACGGTGGTATATCGGTACTTAAGATCTCCCAACTTAAAATATTGAAACTTGCTTGAAATTTATTCTTTCTCCTAACTTGGTACTTCAATATTGATGAGGCCCTCATTGATTTCATGTTTCTTTATCATTGTACTGTTACTCATTCTATTGAGGGGATGTTTAGTTTTCATACTAGTACTATTCCATATGTACTAACGTCCCTTTTGCCGGGGCCGCTGCATCTTTAATGGAAGCAGGTGGTTCCACAGCGGGGCACATTCAGCTGTGATAGCAGTATACCCTCTCCTCAGCTGACTTGGTGAGCCCTACTTTATTTTGGGGTCCTGTATCTTTTGTCCTTTGTACATAACATTTTGAGGTATAGCCGGGCCTTGTCGTCGGCACTGTCATAACACTCTTTGGGTTCTGTTAGAGGTTCAGTAGATATGGTGTGTGTTGTATATTGGTGTTGGAAAAGTCAAATTAAAAATATTGTATTTGTATCACATGTTCCACTTCAAACTATGAATGTGTAATGTATTTTGAGACTTATAAATGGAATAACCAATGGTAATGAAAATGGTGTTGTTCACGTGACCTTCTTATTGTCTAATTAATGAAATATATCTTCTCTTTATTCTTGGGTGAGTCGGGTAGACGACATTGTGCAAGCTTGCTCGACCAGGGTTTCTAGTATCTATCTTGGTTGAGCGCCGGTCGTGCTCCTCGAGGTCGGGGCGTGACAAGCTTGGTATTGGAGCCTAAGGTTTTAAGGTGTCCTAGAATGTCTCGGAGCCGTGTCTAGTAGAGTCCTTATCGGTGTGTTGTCGACCACATCTATAATTAGGAGGCTACTTGGGCATTTAGGAATAATATCCTTCTTTGATGTTCTAAATCGTGCGATAAAGCTGATTATAAGACAATTCCTCCTTTAACTCGTGCATTGCTCTAATTTTCAGTACATGGTGCCTATGAAGAAAGCAAGGATTGGCCAAGGAGCCGATGCCATCCCAGGAGTGGCAGTCGATTCTATATCTAATGATGCGGGTGAGCACCCAAGGGGTGAGGATATTCTCACGCTACTACACTGCCTGATTCTACTACTCCTACTTAGACTGCACCATTTCCTACTCCTACTGTGGGTGCAGCTATTCCACCTCCAGTCCCAGCTTTCGGTCCCAGTGTGTCTGATGGGGACCTTAGGGGAGCCATACAGATGTTGGTCCAGATAGTGGCTTCACGGGCCCAGAGATCGAATGTTACACCTACTTCTTCCAACCAGCAAGGGGATTCTGCTAGTTCCAGGGTGAACAGGTTTCTTCAGTTGGATCCTCTAGTGTTCACGGGTACTAATCCCGAGGAGGACCCCCGAGACGTTATTTATGAGATGCACAAGACTCTCGGAGTCATGCGTGCTACTGAGATGGAGGGAGTGGAGTTGGCCTCCTACCGCCAGAAAGAGGTGGCCTATTCTTGGTTCGAGATGTGGAAGGAGTCCCGTGAGGAGGGAGTCCTTCGGCAAGGTGGAGTGAGTTTGCCGATGCCTTTATCGACCATTTCTTGCGTGCCGTGACTAAGGCAGCGCGTGCCGCCGAGTTTGAGTGTCTGAAACAAGGTAGCATGAGTGTGTCGAAGTATTATATGAGGTTCGTGCGCCTGTCCAAGTATACCATCTACATGTTGCCCACTGTGGAGGCTAGAGTGCGCCGATTTATGTAGGGCCTTAGCCCTTTGGTTATTAATGAGCCGTTACAACTGTCTTGAATTTTGATATGAACTATGGTAAGAGGATGGAATTTGCTCAAGCCACAAAGACGCGCAAACTGAAGAATAGAATGGAGCGAGAGGGTAGCAACATGGCCCGGTTAGTGTCACACCTCTTTTCGTACACCTCGCGAGTTTTCTTTTTGTTTATTTAAAATTGCCCCTAAGGGTCTTCTGGAGACTTCTACTAATTTTACTGATTTTTAATTTTAACGGGTCAAAATTGACTCGGCCCGAAACATCAAATGAATTCTGAATTTCTTTTGGGCTTCAATTTTTGGAAAGCTTGTTTCATTTGTGCTTTGCCACAGAGTCTTATGACTCGAGCCCGAACGAGGAAACGAAGCGACGAAAACAGTTTTAATTTCTAATACAAGATTGAACAGGGAATATTACAGAAAAGGATAGAAGATGAATCGACTCTACGAATTACTAATTCAATCCTAAAAATGTAAAAATAAATCCTAAATGCAATGCATGATATTTTTATGTATTTTCATGAATCAATTAATTAACAATTAAATATAAGTAATTAAAAATCTAACAGAATTCCTAAAATGGTTAATAATTAATTAAAAACTATTTTTTTTACAGGAGTATTTCGGGTACGGTGAAAATCACGTGCTCACAGCTGCCCCTCTTTGCTCGGAGACACGAAGAGTTTTCGGGCAAAGACGAGATGAGCAATTCTGCGGGATTTTTGCCTATCCGAAACTCCATGAGAAGCGTTTTTGAAGGTAGTCCGACCGAACCTTGCTTCAAGATCCTTGGCTATAAAGGAATTAGGTCCGTGTAATTCTGGAAGTTTTGGTAGCTGGGACTACCAGGAAGCTGTGATTTTGTTGTTGCTGCTGTTACTGCTTGCTGCGCTCTTTATTACACAAGAATGGAAAATAAGAAGCTAAACTAACTATGTCTATCAACTATGAGTTACGAAATTCCTATCTACAAATTTCTTGCAACTTGATCTTGAATCTTCTTATGCATCTCGAACCATTGACTCGCCTTCTTGAGGCGAGCTTCCGCTATTCCTAACTTGACTTGATCCTATTCTTGCGGGCTCTTGGTACTTCTAACTTGAGCTTTGGAACTTGAAATAAACTCTAAAATGGATGCCCTCACTTTCCAGGTGCGCACCTGCTACTAACTCGAATTATATTCCCTCGTTATCCAGGTGGGTGCCTGACCTCCAAAACTCGGATGTACTCCCTCGTTATCCAGGTGGGCGCCTGATTTCCGAAGATTGAATTGTATTTCTTCGTTGTCCAGGTGGGCGCCTGATATCACTACAAAGTGAACCAAACAAAAGAAACTTTGTTGCCCCAGTTTGGAACCTGGGCATATCTGCGAGGTTAATCAGATCTTGCTGCCTAAAAGACTCTTAAGAATTTTGTAAAAACTAAATCCCATTGTCTAAGAGGGTCCTAGGAAATTTTAGAACTAAATCCCATTATCTAGGAGGGTCCTGAAAACTTCTTAAAACTAATTCCCATTATCCAGGAGGGTCCTGAGAAATTTTAGAACTAAATCCCATTATTCAAGAGGGTCCTGAGAAATTTAAAATTGGAGTCCCATTATCCAGGAGGGTCCTGAGAACTTTTAAAGCTAATTCCCATTATCCAGGAGGGTCTTGAGAAATTTAAATTGAAGTCCCATTATCCAGGAGGGTCCTGAGAAATTTAAAATTGAAGTCCCATTATCCAGGAGGGTCCTGAGAAATTTAAAATTGAAGTCCCATTATCCAGGAGGGTCCTGAGAAATTTAAAATTAGGTCCCATTATCCAGGAGGGTCCTGAGAAAATAAAAATTGAAATCCCATTATCCAGGAGGGTCCCGAGAAATTTAAAATCGAGGTCCCATTATCCAGGAGGGTCCTGAAAGCCAAAAATGAATTTACTTGAGCCATGCCCTCCATTCGGGGAATTTTCGAGTAGCAATTTTGGCCTACCGAGCCATGTCTTCTTCACAAGAGGGCTTTGTGGATTGACAACTTTTATGCTTTCTGTTTCAGATAAATACCATCTTGTTAGTTTGAAAAACATGGTGGTTATTTTTTTAGCGTTATTGCTGGGGTCTGCTTCTGTTGGGAAATATATTCGAGTTTTGGCTCGGCTGGGTATTTGAATGAGCACAGAGTTGTTTGACCTTTGATTGGGATTGGATTGCACTTTCTCTGAATGACCCGAATCTCTTACCCTTATCTATTGCATTGCACTTTTTCTGGACGTTGCTGCGTCCTTGTATTTTCTTAAAAACTAAAAATCGCCTTATTGCCTGAACTCCGGTTAACTGCATACTGCTCATTCTAGATTACGTCCCTTGCGATATGCTTGGCCGAGTTCTGCTTTGCGCAATTTAGAAGTTGGTAATAAGCTTTGAAATCCTTTCCTGCTTACTCAACATGGCTAATTCGCAAGAGACTCACAAAGATAGACTTAATAAATAAAATATAATGATTTTGTGACAAAAGGAAACAAAGGAAAATTATGAACATAAACGATTATGTGAGGGAAATTTAGAAAAGAAAGACTTATCTGAGTGAAGCAACCAGCTCCAATGATCATGACACGCATTTCGAATTGATCAGCCTAATCCGTCCGACCACCCGTATTCAACTCATGGCATAAGTCCATACTTCGCAGACCAACCTTTCACTGATCCCATTCCTCTTGTTGGTTTATTTTTTTTTTAACTCACCATCGCTTTATGGTGCCCATTTTTCACCAGTAAGACTCTCTCATTTTCAATTTTCTCTCATCTCACCATTGCCTTATGGTGCCCGCAAGGGTTTTCACCAATAGGACTCTCTCATTTTAGATTTTCTCTGATCTCACCATCGTCTTACGGTGCCCGCAAGGGTTTTCACCAATAAGACTCTCTCATTTTAGATTTTCTCTCATCTTACCATCGCCTTACGGTGCCCATGAGGGTTTTCACCAATAAGACTCTCTCATTTAACTTTCTTTCGTGCACCCACGAACAAAGTGTTGCTCTTGATATAAATCATATCTCCATTTTGCTTGACCCGACATCCTCAAAGATTGATCGGAAGGTCATTCTTTGGACCGTAATGTAGGCTTTTGGACAGGGTTAAAAAGAAAGGGTGTCATGAAGGCTCAAAATAAATTAAAAATGAAATAGGGAAGGTTACAACTTTTGGAATTAGATCTTTTCGAATCCAAACTTCTGCCCCAGTTTCTTTGGGGTATGGGGAAAATTTTAATTTTTATTTTGATGAGACCGAACCGTAAGGTTGCCTACGTATCCTTAAAAGGAATTAGGTCGAACGTAGTTCAAGCAGTTTTGGTTGTCTTTGTTCCCTTTTCTCTTTTTCTTTTTCTTTTCACTTTTTTTCTTTTATTTTTCTTTTCTTTTTTCATCTTTTTTTTTATTTTATACATATCTTTTTCTTTCTTTTTTCTTTTCTTCTTTTTTTCTTTTCTTCTTCTTCTTTTCCTTCATCTTCTTTATTTCTGTTACTGATTCCAAAAGAGGGATACTAAAGAAAATAAGTAAGGCTCAAAAGGGTAACAAGGGATGAGAGTGTTTGGGTAGCGGAATAAAATGCCTTCGTCATTTCAATTTTGAACATGCCAAGTATAAAATACAATTGAAAATATGTAAATAAATCATACATAGTACTTCTTAGCTGCATCAGAATTGATAGCCATATCTACACATTTTCCTTCTATGTCTGTTAAATGTAAAGCACCATTTGGCCTTGTCACAATGAATGGTCCGTGCCAGTTCGGGGCAAATTTGCCTTTGGCTTCCGCTTGGTGAGGAAGGATACGTTTCAATACCATCTGACCGACTTCAAATTTCCGAGGGCGCACCTTCTTGTTATATGCTCTGGCCATTCTTTTCTGATACAATTGACCATGACATACTGCAACCAATATTTTCTCATCAATCAGACTCAATTGCTTGAGTCGGGTCTTGACCCATTCATTATCATCAATTTTGGCTTCTGCGGCAATCCGAAGAGATGGAATCTTAACTTCTGCAGGTATAACTGTCTCAGCTCCGTATACCAGCATATAAGGGGTTGCACCCACTGATGTGCGAACAGTAGTGCGATAACCCAGTAATGCAAAAGGCAAATTTTCATGCCATTGCCGAGAACCCTGAACCATCTTACGAAGTATCTTCTTTATGTTCTTGTTGGCATCCTCGACAGCTCCATTTTCCTTGGGGCGATACGAAGTGGAGTTCCAATGCATAATCTTGAACTGTTGGCGTACCCCTTTCATCAAATGACTGTTGAGATTAGCAGCATTGTCTGTGATGATCACCTTGGGAATTCCGAACCGGTAAATGATATTTGAATGAACAAAGTCCACCACTGCCTTCTTGGTTATGGACTTGAAATTTATAGCTTCGACCCATTTGGTAAAGTAGTCAATGGCCACCAGAATGAACCTATGCCCATTTGACGCTGCCGGCTCAATCGGCCCAATAACATCCATGCCCCAAGCCACGAAGGGCCAAGGTGCAGACATTGTGTGTAACTCATATGGAGGAGAATGAATCAAGTCACCGTGTACCTGGCATTGATGACACTTGCGAACGAAACTGATACAATCCCGTTCCATGGTGAGCCAATAATAACTTGCTCGAAGTATCTTCTTTTCCAATACATACCCATTCATACGCGGACCGCAAACTCCAGAATGTACTTCGGCCATGATAGTTGAAGCTTCTTTAGCATCTACGCACCTCAGCAGTCCTAAATCCGGAGTTCTCTTATACAAGATTTCTTTGTTCAAGAAAAATCCACTGGCCAGACGTTGAATGGTTCTCTTCTGGTCACCCGTAGCATGTGTCGGATATACCCCTGACCGGATGTATTCCTTGATATCATGGAACCAAGGTTCACCATCGATTTCCTCTTCTACCACATTACAATAGGCATGCTGGTCATGGACTTGGATATGTATGGGGTCGACATAAACCTGGGTTTGGATGATGTAACATTGACGCTAGAGTGGCCAAGGCATCAACAATCTCATCATGAATCCTGGGAATATGTCTAAATTCGACTGACCTGAAGCGTTGACAAAGATCGTGCAAATACTGTCGGTAAGGTATGAGCTTCAAATCTCGAGTTTCCCATTCTCCTTGAATCTGGTGGACCAATAAATCTGAATCTCCCAGAACAAGTATTTCCTGGACTCCCATGTCTATGGCTAACCTCAAACCTAGAATGCATGCCTCGTACTCCGCCATGTTGTTGGTGCAATAGAATCGAAGCTGGGCTGTTACAGGGTAATGTTGCCCTGTTTCAGAGATAAGTACAGCCCCTATTCCGACTCCTTTCATGTTAGCGACTCCATCAAAGAAAAGTTTCCAACTTGGCTTTCCATCGTGGTCAACCTCATCAATAGACATAACCTCTTCATCAGGAAAGTAAGTCTTCAATGGCTCATATTCATTATCTACCGGATTTTCGGCCAAATGGTCGGCCAAAGCTTGGGCTTTCATCGCGGTCTGAGTCACATAGATGATATCAAATTCTGTGAGTAATATCTGCCATTTTGCAAGCTTTCCTGTGGGCATAGGCTTCTGAAAGATATATTTCAGAGGATCCATGCGATAAATGAGATAGGTGGTGTGAGATGACAGGTAATGCTTGAACTTTTATGCCACCCAAGTCAAGGCGCAACATGTCCTCTCAAGCAGAGTGTACTTAACCTCGTAAGGAGTGAACTTATTACTAAGATAATAGATTGCCTGCTCCTTCTTTCCCGTGATGTCATGTTGACCCAACACACAACCGAAAGAGTTATCCAAGACCGTCAAATAAAGAATCAAAGGTCTTTCTGGTTCTGGTAGGACCAGCACAGGTGGATTCGACAGGTACCTTTTGATCTTATCAAATGCTTCTTGACACTCATCAGTCCACTTGACTGCAGCATTCTTCTTCAACATTTTGAAGATGGGCTCACAAGTTGTCGTGAGCTGAGCAATGAACCTGCTGATGTAGTTTAACCTCCCAAGTAGGCTCATCACCTCTGTTTTGTTCCTTGGAGGTGGCAATTCTTGAATTGTTTTGATCTTTGATGGATCCAGTTCAATTCCGCATCGGCTGAACACGAATCCCAACAGTTTCCTAGACGGGACACCAAATACACATTTAGCTAGATTGAGCTTGAGGTTGTACCTGCGGTGCCTTTGGAAAAACTTTCTCAGATCGTTGACATGATCAGAATGCTTTTTTGACTTTATAATCACATCATCCACATAGACCTCAATCTCTTTATGTATCATGTCATGAAAAATGGTGATCATTGCCCTCATGTAAGTTGCCCCAGCATTCTTCAAACCAAATGGCATTACCTGATAACATTACGTTCCCCGTGGTGTGATGAATGTTGTCTTTTTTGCATCTTCCTCGTCCATCAAGATCTGATGATATCCCGCGTAACAATCCACAAAAGAACCAATCTCATGCTTGGCACAATTATCGATCAAAATATGAATGTTCGGCAACGAAAAATCATCCTTTGGGCTTGCTTTGTTGAAATCATCCTGGTCTTACCATCTTTCTTTGGTACCGGCACCAACATTAGCTAACCAAGTGGGATATCGAGTGACCCGAATGACCTTTGCAGTAAGCTGCTTTGTGATTTCTTCTTTGATCTTTACACTCATATCCGTCTTAAACTTTCCCAACTTTTGCTTGACAGGGGGAAATGTTGGATCAGTTGGCAATTTATGGACTACCAGATCAGTGCTCAAACCCGGCATTTCGTCATACGACAAGGCGAAAACATCTTCGTATTCAAATAATATTTTGATTATTTCCTCCTTCAATTGTGGTTCTAAATGCACACTTATCTTGGTTTCCCTAACATCATCCTGGTCCCCTAAATTAAATGCTTTAGTCTCATTCAAGTTAGGTTTTGATTTTTCTTCGAATTGTTTTAGCTCTTTACTGACTTGCCCAAATGTTGCTTCTTCATCATATTCTATTTCCTCATCATATTCTACTTCTTGGATCGTTATTTCAGAATTAGATTGGCTTTTAAGACTCGGCTGAAAATTTTTCATGCATGTCATGTCACTGCAACCGGCATAAAAAGAACTAAACAAAAGAACAAAATAAAACATTACTAAGAATAATAGAAAATGGGAAATTGCATTTCATTGAAAATAAAAGGATATAAGGGTTTGAACATCACAATAAGCAAAACTAAAAAAAAATCCAGATTACAACCCTGGAATAATCCTAGATAACAGGAAAGGAAATAAAGCAGACTACCAAAACTCCTTCCTGGTGGGGAGAGGAGTAACTTTCCAATTGCTAAGCTTCACGTTTGGACCAACAAACTGCACATCTGCTTTGCTAGAGCCTTCACCAACCTCAACCATATTGATCTCTTCGAAAAGACTTTGGAACCCTTTGATTAACTCTTCATCAACATCGAACACAGGTTTCAGGATTAAGGAGGTCGAAGGTTTTTCGGCTCCCGGTTTGACAAAAGACTTGGAGATGTGTGGGATGGGCTTGGGGAGAGACTATACTTTATGTTTTGGATTTCTGAACCTTCTCATATCTTCCTCTTTGGGCGTGAATCCCAAACCAAATGTACCATAATTTCCATTAAGGCGTATTGGATGCACAATACCTTGCAGAGATGATCCTAGACCCTTACCCGGTACAAAACCATTCTTCAACATTTCGGCCGCAACCATGACAGACGCAGAGGATAGCTTTGGACCCAGAATGCATTCTCCTTCGGTGATCTTCGCAATAGGCACGGTTTCGAAAGTTTGAAAGACCCAAGGTCCCTTATCATCATCAGCTTCAATAAACGGAACAATCGTGTCATTGCCGACCGGCAAATCTTCCTCACCGTGCACAACTATCTCTTGCCTATCCCATTCAAACTTCACCATTTGATGTAGAGAGGACGGGACTGCCTTAGCAGCATATATCCAAGGCCTTCCCAATAACAGGTTGTAGGAGACGGCTATATCAAGCATTTGGAATTCCATGGTAAACTCAACTGGCCCTATTGACAATTCAAGCATTATGTCTCCAACAGAATCTTTACCTCCTCCATCAAAACCTCGAATGCACACACTATTCAGGCGGATCCTTTCAGTGCCCATCTTCAGTTTTTATAGAGTAGACAACGGACAAATATTTGCACTGGAGCCGTTGTCAACCAAAACCCTCGAGACAAAAGCATCTTCACACTTCACTGTAAGATATAGAGCTCGGTTGTGTTCTGTACCCTCGATAGGAAGTTCATCATCCGAGAAAGTGATCCTATTTGCTTCGAAAATCTTGCCAGCTATCTTTTCTAGGTGGTTCACTGTGATCTTATGAGGAACATGTGCCTCATTTAAAATTTTCATTAGAACCCTGCGATGTTCTTCTGAGTGTATCAGCAAAGACAAAAGATAAATTTGAGCTGGTGTTTTCCTTAACTGTTCTATAATGGAATAATCCTGTCCCTTCATCTTCTTCAAGAATTCCTCAGTCTCTTCCTCGGCAACCGGTTTCTTTACAGGCAATTGACTTTCTTTGAATGGCTTGGCTTTCCTTAGTTCCTCCGGAGTGAAACACCTCCCAGAACGAGTCAATCCTCTAGTCTCATTTACTTCTTCATCCACTTCTTTTCCTTTGTATGTCATTATCACTTGCTTGTAATTCCACGGAACAGCCTTGGTATCAACCACCGGCAGCTAGGTCACTGGTTTAATGATGATAGGGGTAACAGGAGCCCCTTTAACAACTACTACAGGCTTACTTGAAATACCTGGCACTATCACTTTTGAGCTTTCTGGATTTGCCTTAATATCTTTTGATATCCCTTTCACGACCAATACTGGTGGTTTCAAATTGAGCGGGTTTGGCCTTTCTGTCGCCCCTTCAACTTTCATAGGCTTTGCTTTGGTGGAATCTGGCTCCTTAACCAAATTGTTTTCACTGGCCCGAATCATCATAACGGACTTATAAGACTTTTTGGGCTCCCCGTCCTTGTAAACCACTTCGATCATATGTGTCTCAGCATGGGCAGGCAGAGGATTTTGGTTAATGTTTGGAGTGTCTGGGCTTTGGACTACAATTTGGTTCGTATCAATGAGCTCCTGGATCGCCCGTTTCAAGTGCCAACACTTTTGTATGTCGTGGCCTGGGGCATCAGAACAATAGGCACATCTTAGGGAATAATCGAGGTTCTTTGGAGGAGGATTTGGTATTTTTGACTCAATCGGCCTCAAGACGTCCAATTGTCTTAACCTTTGAAATAGACTGGCATAGGATTCTTCAAGCGGGGTAAAAGTTTATTTCCGCTGTTGCCTCTCTTTCCTATACTCTGGTCTTGGTCGAAAATATGTACCACTGGAGTTTTGGTAAGGTTGTGGAGGTGGATAGGTATCTTTTGGAGCTGGGTAAGTGTTCTGTGGGGCAGGGCACGCCATTGTGGGTAAGGAGGGGGTTGAGCATATGACTGTGTATGGTGAACAAAATATTAAGGTGATCTAGCTGAGTCTTGGGGGCTTGGCGGGGAAAAGTAATGTTGAGGGGTATTATATAGAGCTTGGGTGTAGGTTTGAGGTCGGGGTCGCGGATGGGTGTATTGGTGATGTGGACCTCTCTGACCCTGCCATGATCTGGAGACAAACATAGCGACATCTTCTTTTTCTTCTTGCCTAGCAAACTTCCAGTGCCACTTTGGATTGCCTGGGTGGTTGCTTTTATAGCAGAGTAACTCATGATCTTACTCGACTTGAGCCCTTCTTCCACCATTTCTCCCATCTTTACCACATCATTGAAGGACTTACCAATGGCTGAGATCAAATGGCCATAGTAAGTGGGCTCCAAGGCTTGAAGGAAGTATTTAACCATCTCATCTTCTTCCATCGAAAGATTGACTCGTGCAGCTTGCTCCCTCCATTGGAAACCATATTCTCTAAATCTTTCACTGGGTTTCTTTTCCACCTTCGTCAGAGATAGGCGGTCTAGAACAATGTCTATATTATATTGGAAATGTCGGGCGAAAGCCTGAGCCATATCGTCCCAAGTGTACCACCTGTTAATGTCCTGACGGGTGTACCATTCCAAAGCTGCCCCACTCAAACTTTGGCTGAAGTAGGCCACTAGCAGTTCATCTTTTCTCCGGCACCTCTCATCTTGCTGCAATAACCCCTTAGATGAGCAATAGGATCTCCATGTCCGTCACACAAGTCGAACTTGGGCATCTTGAATCCAGCAGGCAGTTGGACATCGGGAAACAAACACAAATCCTTATAGGCCACATTCACCCGATTCCCTAACCCTTGCATATTTCTCAATGATTGCTCGAGACTCTGCAGCTTCCTAAACATCTCTTCCTGCTTTGTGTTCTTGGGTGGTTTGTCAGTTTCAACATGAGGCTCAAGCTGGTGGATGTAGGAGTAAGGATCTGGGACTTTGAAAGTGGGTTCCGGTGTATGGTGGTGGGCATCTGGGTCGGGAAATGTGGGTTCACTAGAGGATCGGTGGGGAGTAGTTTGTGGTGGGGGTACGAAAATAGGAGCAGATGTCGGAGCAGGGTACGAGGTTGTTTTGGCTGGTGGAGCATGAAAGGTTTGAGTCGAAGTGCAGGGGTAATTATGGTGAGGGGTAAAGCCAGGTGCATGTTGTGGGGAAAGATCAATGATATTGGCCATCTGGGATTGAGAGAGTGGTGGAATGGAAGTAGGATTTTCTGTGTAGTTGGTGGGGAATGAGGGTGGAGGGTGTCCCTTAATCCATGCTTGATACATTTCTGCCATCTGATGTTTCAACCTCCAGACCTCCTCTTGCAATTCTGATTCCGACTCAATCTCTCTTGGCGGTTCTACAACTCCAGTGTCTATTTCTTTGCTAGCCATGATTATTTGGCGCTTTGATCGGGTGTTGTATGGATGACTTGCCAGGATGCCAACAAACTAAACACCTATTTGTAAAAGCCTATAGTTAAAAGCAAACCGGTTAGTTTGAACAAATAACAGATAGGTAATCGCACGTCGGGGTGTGATGCACCTAAGCACTTAAATGTGTTCCTATATGTTTCACAACGGTTGCGTGTTTCATTCCGGCTTTGCCTATTTCTTTGCTTTCTAATTCTCACTTTTATTTCCGCTCTATTCTTGCCTTTTGTTTTCCGTTCACTTTTTCCTCTTTTTATTTTTTATTTTTTATTATTATTAAAATAATTATAATTAGATACCACATAATTCCGACGAAATAAATGTGAAAATAGAGAAACAATTTTTGTAAACTTTCAATTTCCATTAATAAAACAATTCTGTTACAGACTCGATCTTTAAAGACGAACTACAATCAGACTTGAAACAATTCGCGAAATAAGAAAAGAAAATACATATTGCAAAATTAAGAATACATTAAAGCTTTAGGTCATGGGGCCCGTGGGACATCGTTCGGTCTTGCCACGGGCCTCTGTGCAAGATCCCCTTGGAGCTGCTCTAAATCGCTCATTATCTGGCGGACGTATATCATCACCCCGGCGAAGAAGGCGGTCTGAGTCATGTCTTTGTAGGCCTGGCATTTCGCAACAACATACTCGGCAATTGCCCTGACCCTCTCTCGAATTAAATACCCTTCTCTTGCAGCAAACGCCTTATTTGCTGATCGCGGGCCTTTAGCACTTGAAGGTCACGATGGTTCTGATTTTGTATCTGTCGCGAATCCTGTTCCATCTGGGCCATTAGATCATAGCAGTGTTCTCTGTCTGCTTTAATGTTCCGAGTTTGTTTCTCTGCTTCATTTTTCAGACTGGTTATCTTTCTTTTCAAATCAGCGATTGTTCCTTCATATTTCTTTTTTATTTGTTGGACGAACTGCACACGCCCTTTAACATTTTCTGCCAATTGTTTTTTAAGTCTTTCCTGCTCTGCCTCAGATTTTCCAGACCGTCTTGGCATTCTATTACCTTCTTCCTCAAGCTGCTGATAAGCTTTCCGTCTGCTGGACTTCTTTCTTGATTTCTGACAGCCACTTTCATCTGTTGTATTTGAGCCTTGAGGGCTTCGTTTTCCTGAGTCAGTTCTTTCTTTTCTCCTTCGTTCGCTGCGGCTTGCACATCTTTCTCAAACTGAAGATCCCGGACTTATTTTTCTAATCTGCTTATGGTGGCCCTATATTCGTTTTCTTTGGCTAACCAGTCCCATTGGGCTCGAGACTCTTCAATAAATTCTTGGAGGTGGGGTCTTTTGGCTAGTCGTCTGGGCTCGGCTTCTTTCTTATACCATGCGAGATAACCAGGAGAGACTTCGCCCCGAGACATGTCTGAAACACAAGTGTTTACAGGCAAGTATTGACATTCGCTCCAGACCTGACGAACCACTTTTTCTGGGAACTGTCCATTGGCACTAATTTCAATTGTGTGACGGCTAAGATCCTCATCCTTGGGTACCATTTGGCATCTTCCCAACTATCTTAGGACCCGGCATGGTGCATAGGGTTGGATGCTCCTAAGGCCCATTAGGAGAAAATAAGGCCCAGTAGCCGACATATATAGAACTTCGTCGACTGTAGAGCAACTGAGCGTCCACTCCACTTGCTCTGCCGTGACAGAACGGAGACGGGATATCCATCCCGTGACCCCTTCGGGCATGCTGACATTTCCAACCCTGGCCTGAAATTCGGCTATGTAGCTTCTTTCTGCCGATGTGTATCTTATGTACTGGGGGCGCCGACATAAGTGCTCAATTATCCATATTTGCAACAACAAGTTGCACCCTTCAAAAAAATTATCTCCAGCCTTACAGGCTGTGAGGGCTCGGAAAATCTCAAATGTAATCATGGGGGCAAGGACACTCTTGGCCTGAGTGAGCAATGTGCTAACAACTCCGGCTATCCGAATATCAATGTGTCCGTCTTTTCTGGGGAACACTATGAGACCCAGAAATGCCACCATGAAAGCAAAACACCTGTGTTCTTCCCATTTTGATCGGTTCTCTCTACTACAGGTTTTGCTTTCCGGGTTACTAAAGCCCCCTACATGACCATACCATTGATAAATAAATTGCAGGGTAGCAAAGTCGTTTGCCAATCTGGTTTTGGACCCCCCGACTTATTTTCATCATGTCTAGGAATTTATGGAGGGGGGGGGGGGGG